>KZ505982.1:172620-258039 GCA_002844005.1 Limosa lapponica baueri
ACACACTGAACTCATCTGAACAAAGCAACAGCAGACTCTAGAATTAGTCAAGGAATCAAACAGGTTTTGATAGAAAATCTCATAGACCATTTCTAAGTTTTTTAGTTCTCCACCTCTCCATCCACTTCCCCCCCGCCTTTTTTTTTTTTTGTTTTATTTTAATGAGAAAAGCAGTTATGTTAAAAACATCATGGGGAGTAATTCTGAACTGGCAGAAAGATGGGATAGAGGATTGAACAGATTCTTTCCATCTCCACATTTTGTGATCTATGAACTCCCCTTTGGGAAACTTTTCTCGTTTCAGGCCGAGTTTCACTGCCCCGGCGTTGTCTCAAGAAGGTGGGATATTTAACCTGAGCAGCATTAACACTACCACTGCGCTTTGGCTTTACAAGTTAGTATGATGTTTCAGCACTAAGAAACTTCATCACAGAGTAACTTTTCTCTGATTTGCTTTCTTCCTGGATGCCTCCCCATAATATTTTCTTCTGGTGCTTCACACTGCAAGCCAGAGATGCTGCTGTTAGCTGGACATGCTGGAGACACAACCTGCTCTGCAGCCAGCCTGACGTTTGCTGAACCAAGTCCTCTGTGACTTCCTTTTGCTTCCTGGCCCATTCCTCGCAGGCGAAAAGCTCATATGGAAGATGCCATTGAAAGATGGTGTCCAGTGCATTTTCTAAGGAAAACCCCGATCTTTCTGGCCGCTAGTGGATGGTCCCCTTGCCAAAGACTGTTGAGTTACTTGGAAGCCCTGTGAAGTCCTGCAGCTCTGTGCTGCTACGAACACCAGATTAGTGCTTAGTGAGCGTGGCTGTGTCCTCAGCCAGTAATCCCGCTTAATGGGACTCACCGTAATGCAGGGTAACTGGGTGGCAAGCATCCAAGTCATTCTTTTTAATTAAGGAATCCGCAAAGAAGTTCACATGGAATCTAATGACTCACAACACAATGTTTCTGCAGAGAGCAAACAGCAAAGCAGGAGACAGCCGTCAAAGCATGAAAGGTGTGGAGGAGGGGATTGGTGTCCCTAAAAGCAGCCTGAGGTATTTGATCAGGCACCTGGGAATGAGGGGCGAAAACAGTTTGTAGGAATGACAATCTGCGGACCTGTGGTGATGTCCCCAGCCCTGCAGAAGGCTCAGGGAGGTCCCCAGCCATGGAAGGACTGGTTTTCCTCCAGGTTCACTCCCATGCAAGCTACTTCTGTCACAGACAGCACACAAGCGTTGCTTCATCTGGGTCAGTTTCTCCTGGATGCTTGATTTTTCTCCAAGCAACTGCATTTATAGCCAAAAGTCCAGGACCCAGAACAATGTCTAATTTAGTTTACAGCACAGAGGATGTAAGGAGGAAGTAATGTGGATATCAGTTCAGGAAAAAACAGCAACCTGGAAAAAGGCAGAAGAGGACATTCACCCATTCAGCTAGAACATTTTGTCATCACATAGTGCTAAGGGGAAAACATCAGCCTGTGACTCCAGTAGTTGACAGCTTTTCTTCTCGTTCTTATTAAACCTTCCAAATTAGAGATGGTGCAAATTTAGGTAAATAACAGTGTAACATATAATTCTTCTTGGTGTGAATCTGACTTCTGGAGCCAAGAAAGAAGAAACTATTAAAATTTGAAAAAAAAAATATTCAAAGAAGCCTCATTGCATTTGTATTTGTTTTCAGACTGGAGTTTTGTGGCTCGGGGAACGGATCCACTGACCTTTCGCTTGCGTGCTCTTCAGCTCCAGCTCTGCCACAGGCAAGTGAGTGCAAGCAAGCTCCGTGGTCCTCCCCAAACCCCGACACAGGCAGGCTCCAGTGATCAGGAGCCTATGCTGGTCTTGCCACAGATTTCCTGTGCGGTCTTGGATAGGAAGGTGTCTGTTTGCCTCAGTTTTTCCATCTGTAAAATAAGAATGATGTTACACTGCTTCACCGGCGCAGCTAAATTTCTGCTTAAAAAGCAGTCTGTGACCTTTGGATGAATGGTGGTAATGAGCTGTTTGCCTTATAAATAAGTATCATTTGGTGTGATATAAATATTTTTTTGTATTGTGCATACCGTGTTTATATTGTGCAAGTGAATGCAGTCCCAATGAAAGCGAGAGACCGAGTATTTTGCTTTCCCACGTAACTCAACCAGCATTCCCGAGTCCTGATCTCTAACACCTCTGCTATTGCAGTCCTGGGCCCCTCTTGAGCAGAAACTGCTGATCGTGCCAAATTCTCTGGTGTTTTGTAATGTGGGCTAACATGCGCCGGGGTTTGGATGAGACCAATAGGCTCATTTTCACTTTAGGCCTGTGGCAGCGCTGGAGCTGGAGAGCGCAGAAGTGAAAGGTCAGTGTATCCCTTCCCTAAGCCACACAGCTCCTGTTTGAAAACAAATAAAAATATCATGTGACTGCTATGATTTTTAATTTTTTTTAATAGCTTTATTGTCTTTCTTCCTCCAGAAAGTCAACTTTACACCGAAAGGAAAGTTAGATGCTATTACTTTTGTACATTTGCATTGTTCCTTACTTGGAAAGTTTGCTTGGAATAAGAAGAAAAGCTGTAGACCTACTACTTTTTTCATCTTCCTAATTTTGCGTGTCTCAGTCCATGTGTATAGTATTAGCCAATATTTAGATAGCTTTTTGGAACAAAGGTGGTGAATATGACCATGCACTTTGAGAAATTAAGGTCTGAATAGACACTGACAAGTGATTAAGTTACCACAGCCTAATGAGTGTCTCTAGAGAATGATTAAAGCGAGCACTTAACTCGGGTGGGCTGAGAACATGCGCACAGTCAATTACTATGGCTTGGTAGATGATGAATAAATTGTAAAACCACAATAAATAGACAGTTTGCCATGTCCATGCCCTGAAGGACATGACGGTATCCCTTTTCCACTTCCAAAGGGTGGTCTCAGCTGCTTTTCTAGGTTCCCTCTGGAGTCAACCAGAGATACAGACACTCACAAGGGGGATGATCCCACTTAGTTTGTGCACCTGTTTTGGAACAGTAGAAATCAAACTCTTCGATGGCTAAAGTTGGTGAGATGAATCTCCCACAAAATACCTAAAATGGTATTATTATTGGAACTCCTCCTTTTCTCAAAGAGGGGCAGCCATTGAGTACTACGTCCCCCAGATCTGGCTTACCAGTGGTTAAGTCAAAACCCAGAGGAGGAGATATGGTAGTCCTAAAGCTCAGTAATTACCTCTAGCGATGAGGACAAGGGGCAACTCTCTGCTGCTACTGACTAAAAGAAATTAAAGATTGATCCTATGTGCCTCCTCGCTTTAGAGTTCAACAATAACCACAAATTACTTTGCAAACAACTGTAAAAAAAAGCTATACAACCTGGGATCTCATCCACTGTTCAGCTATTAAAAGAGCCACAAATAAGGTAGTATTGGCAGGCTGATAATATCTGACAAGGGGATTGGTACTGATTGGTACTCTGCGGGTCCAGAGAAGGGCAATGAAGCTGGTGAGGGGTCTGGAGAATAAGTCTTATGAGGAGAGGCTGAGGGAGCTGGGGTTGTTTAGTCTAGAGAAGAGAAGGCTGAGGGGAGACCTTATCACTCTCTACAACTACCTGAAAGGAGGTTATAGAGAGGTAGGGGCAGGTATCTTCTCCCAAGTTACAGGCGATAGGACAAGAGGAAATGGCCTCAAGTTGTGCCAGGGGAGGTTCAGGTTGGATATTAGGAAAAATTTCTTCACTGAAAGGGTTATCAGGCATTGGAATGGGCTGCCCAGGGAAGTGGTTGAGGCACCATCCCTGGAGATATTCAGAAGATGAATTGACATGGTGTTCGTGGATATGGTTTAGTCTTGATGTGTGGGTGGTTGGTTTTGGTTTGTTTTGGTTTTTTTTTTATGGTTGGACTAGATGATCTTAAAGGTCCCTTCCAACCTAGGTGATTCTATGATTCTATGAATTCATCAGAACCATCTCCAACACCCCGTGTTAACTAAATACCTTCTAGTAAGACCTCTCTGCAAGCTACAACAGACTTTTGCCATAGAATTAATAACTCAAACCACCTCTGCATCAATACTCCTCTGGCTACTGGGTATGTCACTAGCTTGTAAAACAGCAATACAGATCATGATAGCATCAAAATTTGACTTGAATATTCTTGAGTGGGACCAATATACAGCATATGAGCCTGAAGGCAGTGGCAACCTGATTTACTTTATCCTCACTCACAATTTTACTTTCCATATCCCACATTTCCTCCAGAATATGAGTAGAGAAATGAGAGCTAAAATTATCTGCAACATGCCAGCCTTTTCATGGGACACCTGTAGAAGGATTTCTAAGTAAGTTTATAAATTCTTTCACCAAGCCCAACCTGTACCTAAGATGACATACTCATCATTTGAGCTGGAAATCTGGATTTCTGTATCAATTCCAACTACAAATTTGACAATCATTACCCTGCTACTGCTCTACCTCTGGGATAGCCTGTTCAAGTACAACTTTTGGGGACACTATGGATAACATCAGAAAAGTTAATCTGCGGAATATAATGTGTGTGTGTGTATATATCTATATATACACATTATATGTAATATGTATATATAAAACCTACAGACCAGCTTAGCAGCTCAGTATACCCATCAAACATCTGAGGAAGTTGGTAATGCAGCCAAGCTCTCATGTACCACTGCCACCACAACATTTGCTGTGAGAAGAACACTGTTGCGGACAACTTAATGACGTAAGAAGAACAGTTTCTCAACAAGTGTACTATTTTAGACAGTCATGTCATGTTTTTGAAGGAGCCATCCAAGCGCCATATAAGGAATTACTTCAATACCAAAAGACAATCCACAAGGATATTTTATCTCCAGTTATTACATAACATGACACCCTGGAACCTACCTAGAAAATCACTGAGCGATTGCAGGTAAGTTTATATCTAGCTGTAAACTCGTGTTGCCTTCTAAACCCTTGTCCAAGACCTGATACCAAGCTCACTGAAATCAATGCAATACGAAATTGGCAGGCGTTAAAGGAGACGCTGTGTGGAATATATTGCATGGCATTGCCTCATCATGAGCAACATGCTATAAAAAGGGTACCTCAGTCTGTGGCAAGGTATACAGATCAAATCCCAGAAACAGTGATAGGCAAAGAAGGGTGCATTTCTAGAAGTCTGAGTCAACTAGTCACTAAAAGCATTGAATACTGCTGAGAGGTTTATGAAAAACATGGAAATAGACTCTGTTGAGATTACTCACAATTTTCATCTCTAGTTACATCAGAAAGACTGCCAAAAAAAAAAAGTTGTGTTAGTCACTGGGACTTCTCCTACAGGTACTCATGACAATGAGAAATGCAAAGACGCGTAAGAAGGAAAAAGTGCGGTTGTTCAGCTTCTGTGAAACTTCAAATTTATTTGACTGAGATCAGGAGTGCAAGTTAACCCTGGTATCAGAAGGGAACCTACAACATTATAGTCTGCCTGCCTAACACTGCTCTTATTTTTGGTGGCTAAGGTCCTTCATTGCAAGAGGAATACAGAGCTGCTGATGTTATTGTTGCCCTGGGTGTAACATCTCACCCTACAGTAGTTGCATTCAGATTGAAATGAGGTTTTGATCTGACAGAATTTATCATGAGCCAAATTTGAGCAGCTACAGCCCCAGGTCCCTTGAACACTTTACAGAGAGAGAAGGCAGAAGAACAGGAAAGCTCCAGTGACCAAGCAGCTGGGCGGAAAGCCCTGCTGATGGAGTCCCCTCCACTTGCTCTTCATCAAACCTCAACAAAGGTTTATAGTGAACAAGCAGGCAGTCTCTTCCGTGCTCAGCATGGTGTATTTGCATATGGTAAAGAATTAGGTGGTTTCATATTTTGCTGTAATTGAGGAAAACCCTGGATATGCACTCTACTGAATGCATGACAGGTGTAATGGCATAGTGGAAAGAGGGGTTCCTATGTTTCCCCTCCTTTCTGGATATTAATTGCTCTAAAAATATGAGAATCATAGAATCATAGAATTGTCTAGGTTGGAAGGGACCTTTAAGATCATCTAGTCCAACCATCAACCTAACTCTGATAAAAAAAAACAACAAAAAAACCAAAAAAATCCCCCACATTGCTAAACCATGTCTCTAAGCACTGTATCAACCCGTCTTTTGAATACCTCCAGGGATGGTATTAAAAAGTATCAGTAGAAAAAGTAGAAAAATGTAAGTTCTTTACTGAAGAAAGTAAAGCAAACAAGCAGGCATGGATTTATCAATGTCAGGGCAAGAAAATGAAGAGAGAACAGGAGGGAAGGAGAAGGCAGCACATGGAAAGGAAAAGTGGTACTTGTCTGCTGGGAAGAAGGTTGTCTTTTCCCAGAGATAAAATGAACCATTTTATCTCCTACAACAATTTTTTTCTTGAACAAAACAAAGTGGCAAAACCCACAGAACTTCTCCAGAAATGGAAACCGAGGTGAAATCTCTGTGGGCTGCAACTCAAGTGTCCATCAAAGATGTTGAGAAGGAGGAGGAAGAGTCAGCAACCCAGCATGCTGAAAGGGAGGTGAGCCTGAGGGGTTGCACTGCCATAGTCATGGCCATGGAGGAAAGCCTGGAACAAGCGGTCATGAACAGAGCTCAGATCCAGTGACCTCTATGATCAGGCCACGTATCCCAAGTCAAAGTGCTTCCATTAACAGAACCTCGTGACTTGTTTGCTAAAACTTTACTCAAAGCAATTTTAAAATGGAGAAGAGACATCTCTGCTACGTGCTCTTTTCCAGACTTGTCCAGGGAGGAAGTTTCTCTGCCCCAAAGCTCTCTCCAGAGATACTTAGGGTAGCTCAAAGTATCACTACAGAACTGTGTTTGTCATCTATGGGTCACTTCAATTTTTGTCCACTTTGGTAGGTCTATGTAAAAATTCAGTATGGGGAAACTGAATTAATAACCCCCCAAATTTTTGTACCACTGAAATTACTTAAAGTAAATTCATAAGCTGTATCTAATTAAGGGCAAATATGAAAACAAAATGGAAATTTTTTAGTGTAAGCAGTTTTCAACTTCTAAATGAACACGAAAAGGTTTGAAGATTTTTAAAAAGTAAAATATCTCTATGTTTTCAAATCTCCTTGCTTAAAAAAGGCTTATCAGATCAGCCTTAAACTTTCCAAAAATAGTCTTCTTTGCCAAGAGACCACACGTTAAGTTTCAGGTGGGAAAAAATTTGGCTTAAAAAGGAAGAAGAAAAAAATATAGGGTCTTAGAATAAAAATCAACATGGAACTGCTACTGTAGTTCCATTATAAAGACTCATAAAAAAACATTTCCAGTTGCTCTCCAGTAGGTCTGATTTCCATAAGTAAAGCCCCACTTTATTTCTTCCACAGTTCCTTATAGGTCTTTAAGGAGCTATGAAAACTTTCTTGCCAACAGGGAATTTCTTGCAGAAATAAAGTATCTTAGGAAACATTTTTTTATAGATCTGGAAACATATTAATGATTAAAGGCCTGATCCTTCAAAGCTGAGTGTTTGCAGTTTCCATTGGCTTCTGTGGGAATGACAGATGCTGGACACCTTTTCATATTAGATATAATAGCTGCATACCTCTACTCTGTGATTGCACCAGGCTTGTGAAAAACCTCAGCGCTTGCCCTCCAAACCGCACAGGGCCGGTCCCCATATCCAAACCCAAGAGTTTCAAATTCACGACTCCAGTCCATAAGATCATGGGACAGACTTAAAATTCATGAGCTTTTTCAGTTTTTATGTGATTTGTGAAATTAAACCTATTTTCTTAAGTAAGTTTCTTGCCTTTTAGGTTTTCCCCGCAGGAATACAGGCTGGAAATTCACTTTTGTTTAGAACAGAGTAAGGCTTTCCTTGCTGCCACCAGTCTCCTGCAGCCGGGGCTAAAGAAAGAGGCCAAACATCCTAGGACTTAGTATGGGGCTACAGGAGATGGCTGTGGTGAGTCTAACTCATCCTCCCTCTTGCAGGTCTGGAGCCGTGTTCCTGCCCGTCCCAGCACAGCCCCGTGGTGCCGCCCGTGCTTTCTCAGCGCTTAGCTGGGGACACAGGATCAGAGCAGAAAAAAAGTCTGTGGGAGGGAGAGCTGCAGCTGCTGGAGAAGCTTATTTTATCTGTCAGCAACTGTACATGAACCCTCTCTACTGCAGGATAAAATCTGACAGAGAGGCATAAGTCCTGACAGAGAAAGTTTTATGTACATTAAAGTCCCCATCAACCTGTCAATGCATAAATGGCCGTATGCAATGTAAGTGATGATTAAAAGTGATCCAAAAGAAAGCATTTAAAAACCAAATGAACCTACCCACTACACCAGATCTACACCAAAGCTTCTTGATAAGTTAAACTGTTTTTAAGTCACAGAGCTCAGCAACAAAAGGTCTGACTGCCAAAAGGCATTTTAGACATTCAGCAGATTTCCTATTAAAATGTAAGATAAGAAACCATCAAAATGTACATAAAAAAGACCCCAGTCAACTGTGTAAAATTTCTTGAGGAATCAAGGAAAGCATGTCCCATTTGTGGGACTGCTTCCAGGGGCTTCTCCCTCTCCTTCAGCTTTTGTGCTTTTGTGTTTATGGCAAAAAGCAGTTTACAGTTGGAACAGCTACATTCAGCCTGCAGCCCAATAGCAGCTCCTTCACTTGGAAGGACATTTGTTATTCCTGCTGCCTTTAATTGCCTGCTTAATCTGTGTAACCAACAACTGTAATCCATGTAATCCCATGGCCCTTTCACTTGCCCTTTGTCGATCAGGCAGATATTCGTTATGCTGGTTGTTGCAGTCTTCCCTCCAAGCAGGCTGTCAGCTCTTCGGGAGGATTTCCTACCACACTACGTGTTTGCACAGCGCCTACACAACGGAGCTGCCCGCTTGAAGCTTCTAAGGGCTACCGGATAAAAAAACCCAAATACCTCCGAAGCCAGCCTAGATCTATTTGCCTATTTATGTCTATAAAGCAGGCAGACAGCAAGGGAACGAGAAGAAAAGTGATATTTTGTTTGAAAAAGAAAAAGAATAGAAAATCAGCCATCGTGAGGAACCAGTCTCCATCTCTCTTGCAGTGCTCTCTGACCTCTGGGTAGTCTCCTTCTGGGGAAGTACTGGAAATAAACTCTAATTTTTCAAAGAAAAAAATCAGCTGTGATTGCCTTTTGTAAGGCAATGACAATTAAGTCAGTGTCTTACATTTCCCCAGAACTTTTCCATCAATATAAGACACTGACTTAATTGTGTCACTCAAATCACATTGTAATTGCGAGTCAAAAATGTCATTCTTGATTTACCTGCATTTTTATACCACTGAGGTATAGCACCTCCTCCAGTGATGTGTCCGTATAAGTGTACGCTCCAGACCTACACACAGAATAAATGGCTGTGGATATTTGTCAGGCTGCTGCTAGGAGTGGCCTCATATTATTTGGATAAGCTTCAGATAAAAGTCTAAACATCTGGATACTTATAAAAATCATCCGTATAAAAATCATCCAGAGCTCCTGGATGTCGAGGCTTTTCTGTCATTCATTTGGACGTGTATGTGAAATTGTCAGTGGGCACAGAAGTGCTGTAATGTGAGGGGTAATCAGCCAATGGACAGAAATAAGAATCAGATGTCTTTCAAATAAAACTCGCCTCTCCACCAGCAATCCTCTAGCGAATCTCCCACACCTGTGGATGAGGGGTTATGCTGCTGTTACTGCCATTCAGAACTCTTTTAATGCTGGACGTATTTTTAAAAGACAGCTCTCACAGCTTATAAAGCAAGGTTTTGGCTTCGGCTAATGAAAAGCATTAATGTACTGTGGGAGGTGGAGAGAGAGAAAGATTATAATTAAATCTCTGCACTCCTCTCCTGTCTCTAAGGGCTTGGATAAGAAACAGTTCTGCTGGGCAGCTGAATTTGAGCTAAATAAGATAGGGGGGGGAGGGAGCCTTCTTGGTGGTTTCATATGGGCTTGCACATGTGGTAGGGCCAGGGAACATTTCTGATGAAAATAAAATTGTTCTGGGCTCGATCCAGCTGAAAATACCGACAGCCTGCCGGGCCCTGCAACTTTCATAAGGTTGCAGATCCTGGCTCCTAGCAGGAAGCTTGGCCCGGCTGCTGTGGAAGGCCCAGCAAGCAAAACAATAGTTTTATGCCTGAAAGTTGCATA
Organism: Limosa lapponica baueri; assembly: GCA_002844005.1. NCBI lineage: Eukaryota > Metazoa > Chordata > Aves > Charadriiformes > Scolopacidae > Limosa > Limosa lapponica. Next base: position 182,780 of record KZ505982.1, read on the forward strand.
TCCAATTGGGAGAGGCAGGAGGACTTTTGCCAACAAGCTCCCTCTCTCCCAGTGCTGCCAAGGTTGGGCTCCTTCTTGTGCCTTCAATCCCCCTGACCTACAACCTGCGAGTGCAGCCAAGAAGTCACTTGGGAGCCCGAAGTTGGAGATGGTTTCTCCTCTGCTCATAAAAAAGGGCTGGTGGGTCTTGGTATCTCACAGGCTGGTGGTGATAACTGGTAATGGCCTCCTGCAGGATGAACATGATTCTTCCCTCATCCCCCTGTGTTTTTTTTTTTACAATCAACCTCTTTCAAGTTTGATTTGGCCCCGAAGAGCAAATGTTTTGTTGAAATGATTTACGACTTATGTTAATTTATATAGTGCCCTTTACGTACATCACAGGCAGGTCTTTATAACAAGTAAGTTTGAAACAATGTAGGTGCCACATGCCAAAAAAAAAATACAACTATTGAAAACAGAAGACTGAAAGACCCCAAACAACATTTTAAAACTTCTGAGGGAATTTGATATAAAAACTTTTTTTTGGGGTGGAGGGGGGCATTGGATTCCACACCTTTGGATTGCCAAGAGATGTGTTTCATGCACTCTCAGACTGAGACAGGAGACCGAGACTATGGTGGACCACCAAAAGTAAGCTCATAAGCTTGGTCAGCTGTTGGAGACACGGGCAGCAAAAATACTTTAACCTGTAGAAGTAATGCCTGCAGCCATCTGGATCAGAGACTCAACTCTGCATCCTCTCAGCTTTTACATCTCATTGCCCTAAAATCACTGATGAGCCAGAACATCTCACTTCATAACAAACTGGCCTGTTACAGAAGCAGAAATAGGGGCAAAATGAGCAGAGTTGGGTCACCTTTCGGACACACAATCAAATCCAGCTCCAAAATTGTGTTCTAAGCTTCTTTTTAAAGGGGTAAAGAAAAGTTCCTAGCAACACACAACCCTCATCTTGGCAACTCTATGCCTTCCTCAGGGTTTTACCGACTTAAGCTACTCCAGAGGAATAGAAAAGCCCATAGCCACACCAACACCACCTACAGAAAGTTATCTTTTAAAAAAAAATTGCAAGGAGTGATCACAAGCAGAGAAAACATGGGATATAATGAAAATGAAAAATTATGTTGGAGTAAAATCAGGCTGTTAGGTAGTGCCCCTCATCGTCTCTTTAATCACTGATTAAGCCCTTGTCCCCCACATCTTTTCATGTGATTTAAACCAGCAGTAATTAGCACCCATCCAAAGGAGTATTTAGACACATACCTTAACTCAAAGTATCTGAAGATCTCTGCTGAAGTCACTGTGAGGACTGACACCCTGGGATGCTGCCCACACACTTGCACGCTGGACCAAAGCCTGCATTTTCCCTTTCCTGAACTGTAGCGGTGCTTTTTCCTGTGACCGTGGAATTAACTTGAAAATTCGCCCCCACACAGACGGCCTGCCACTCTTTCTTTCTGCTCCAGCGAAGCTTACTCAAATATTTCAGCTGCGGTTGCAGAGCGGGCCTGATTCTGTACTTGGGAAGTCACTGAGAATTTTGCTCTTGATTTCAGTTTTTTCAGGATCAGGCCTCGGCAAGCACTAGAAATCTAATAAGTAGGAGTGTGGCCTGTCTTTTCAGAGGTGCTCAGTGTCTCGGACTACAAGATCAGTCCCCTTTTCAAAGCATAGATTTGAAGAGTATGTAAATACCATTTATATATGTACATACGCATACACTCACACCATACATGCGTATACATACATTATTATTATGACTACTTCACCAGAATGTGCAAACCGGTTATCTGATCAAAGCACGAGCCAGTATTATTTTAATGATGGAAAGCTTTGCTCTTCTCTGCAGTTGCCTGTGTTGAACTAAGCCAAGACAACACTTGTATCAGCAATGCATGCAGACATGCAATCCAAATGACATGGAGCCCTGTTAAGCACAGAGAGGGATTGTACTTTCGGCTATGCCAATGTAACTTCTGTTCAAGACAAAAGGCATCCCTCTGATCTTATACCAGGCGGATGTACTTCTTCTGAGCAGAAGACATAAAAGGCTTGTCAGAACTTGTGCTCCTCAGTGGGATTTATATCTCTGTAAATGGGCCTGTTTGAGCTGAAGATGTATGTGTGCACATTCATAACAGGAGCCATTCTTCTCTCCCTCAGTGCAACCTATGGGTGTGGATGTGACTGCATTATGCCTAAAAATGTAATAAAATGCTTTGCCTGTGAACATGCAATGAAACACTTACACTTCATTTTATGGGAGGATATTTGTGCGTAATCTGATTCTTACATTGTAACATGTTGCAAATTTAGCATAAATGCTCTCTCACTCCGAAGTTGTAGTCTGCATAGCAGGATGATTCACTGGGTAAGATGAGAGTCTTTTGCTCTTGCAAAAACAATCTGAAAACAGGCTTGAGCTCTCCAAAGAAATGCACTAGATGGGTTCAGACCCTGGGGCTCGCTGGTTTACACAGCACTCCACAGGACCTTGATAGCATCACTTGGGGAAGACCCAGGACCAAGGTCCCAGCAGTCCCTGGCTTTCTGGAAGAACAAGCTTCCCTTAATGCCACCTTGCAGCTTGGCCCATCACATGTAGGAGTTATGTAGAATGTGTTCCACCTGTAGGAATGGCACCGCCACACCAGATGTTTGACCTGCTGTCTAGGGAAGGGATGGCAAATTTTAAACAAATGCTGTGGGAAGGCCACATCTCCCTTCACATCCCATTCAGCTGCTCTTTTTTTGCTACAGTGCCTGCCTCCCTGCATCGCACCGGGAAGGAACGTGTTTTCTCCAGGTGGTCCTGAGAAGGCTCTGAGAGTCCCTCTGCCTTGGGACAGGACACCTGGCAGTATTTCAGCCCAAATAAAAGCTGCCACGTGATGGAGTCAGGGCCGTTTGGAAAAGGCTGTGAGCACAGTGCAGCAGGACAGGGGTGCAATACGAGGGACAACGCGAAAAGGGAGGGGAGCAGCAAGACAGTGTGGGCACCACGTGCCTGGTGCAAGTCCTGGGTAGAAGGATGCATCTTCACACGGGGAAGGAAGTTAATAATAACGCAACATCTCAGGCAGCCTCTCGGAGTAAGCATGGGAGTTCTTGCTGTACATACGTATAGAAATGCATTAGCAACAGAATTCCATGGAGGAGCAAAAAGGGGTTGCCTTTTCCATCTTAAAAATAATTTCTTTATTGCTATGATGGCACACAATGACACTGTTCTCTCGGTATTTAGGTATTGAATTCCTCCTTTTTAGAGGGGACTTAAACTTGAGTGACCTGTGGTCCCACCATCTATGTACTGAGCCCTCTTTGTTATTTGTGCTTTTTGGAGAGATTATGCTCCCATGATTTATATAAAGAGTCTGCCCTCTTAGAGGGGATTTCGTATGACCCCATGATCCCATTATTTAAGTACTAAGATCCTCCTTGTTAGAGGTTACTTTAACCACCATTTACACACTCAGCTTCACAGAATAGGGCTCTCCCCACCAGTGTCAATAAAGTTAGCTTTTGTTCGAGTGCTCTTCCTTTCTGCAATTAAATCACACTTGAGAGGCAACACTCCTATTTCTTATAGCGTGGTCTCAGGCTGGCTGCATCCTCCCATGCCAGCGGCGAATTAAACAATCCCCAAACCCAAGAGTGGATGTGACTGCAGGTTGTGCAGCCGTGTCTGTGGCTGTGAATCCCACCAGTCAGGACGAGAGGGCAAGGCAACAGGACTGGGCACAAAATGGTGACAGGGTCCTGAATGACTGCACTGAGCGCCTTAAATAATACAAGCTCAGGCAAAAACCAAAATTATCCCCACTGAAAACTGATATGATGAAAAGAATTAACTTTGAAATTAGTAGGTGCTTCTCGTACCTTGCCACTCTATATCAAGCATTTCATATTTGTGAACTCTGTGTGCTTTGTATGCAGTTATGCTAGTAGCATAAGAAAAAAAGCTTTGATTTAGGGTGTTCAGGCAAATGATGCTTAATATAAATTTACACAGAATAAATATTAGGACAGTTTTAACTATGTGTGGAGACAGGTTCTTGCAGACATCACAGATCAGAAAGAAAAGCCAGAAAAAAGCATAGTGAGAAATAAAGCTTCTTAGAAGACATTTACTGCAGGGACCAAAGCACTTCAATTCCACAAACAAGAAAGGGAAGAAGAAAGGTAAGTAGGAATAGAAAAAAACCCAATAGTGACAATATGTAAGTTGTGGCAGGAAAAAGATGATCTAGACACAAAGTATGGCAATGTGGAAAAGCAATAAGGAAAGTAAAAGCATAAAGAAATAAATGGGTCTATTAAATACCTGTCTTTCCACTGTAGAACTATATAGATGGATCATGAAAGAAATAAAGGCCTATGAGTGCCATAGGAATTTCAGTGTTTAGAAATGGCAAAATTTCTCATACAGAAATAGCTAGTGATGTTTGAAATAAATCATGCCATGAGACACTTCACAAGCAGCTGAAGGAGACGCACGTTGCTCACACAAGTATTACAGAGCAATTTACTGACAGAGGCTGTTAAAAATCACCTGCTCCAGAGGAAGATATGTCTGAAGTGATCTTTGGCATATTTGTTTTATATTTGAGAGATGCTTAAGAGATTTTAGTGTATCAGGATAATTTCAGATAACTGAGCAATTGTTGACTTTGTGCCAGGATTCATGAAAGTAAATAGGTAATTATAAAGAAAAGTAATGAGAAGTTCTCTTGTCTGATAGAAGTTTTAGGAAAAAAAACTGGAGAAGACAAAGTGGCATTCATCAATAAAGGAAGCAGATGTGTGAGTAAAAGTATTTCCCAATCTATTTGCAGTTCCATTCTTTAAATTTTTCTAGATTGATGAGATTTCTTTTTTTAAAAAAATAAAATAGATTGAAGAATTTGCTTTATTTGACCCCCAAAGAAATATTTTAGTTGATATTAAAATACAAAATATTATTACAATAAAGCTGAAGCAAATTTTGAAATTAAATATTTCAGATTGAAAAAATCAAATATTCCATTTTAAAAATGTCAACCCAATACTTTTCAACTCTTTTTTTCAGGTTCTCCTTGTACCATTACATATTTAGATATACTTGTTTTCAGTTGAAATAATTTGAGAAAATTAACATGATTTCACAAAATATATTGGTCTGTTTCATTTTGTCTTTTTCAGTGTGAAAAAAGAACTTTTTACTCAACTGTAGTAAGGAAATAACAAGTGAGAAAATATAGCCAGTCAAGATGGTTTAAAGAAAAATAAGCCATGTTAAACAAATGGGTTTCATTGCCTGATGATGGCTCATTGATGAAAAGCACTGTATAGATGTAAAACACCAAATGCTGCTTGGTTTAATATCAAACCATGTATCAATGTAGCACTGCAAAATGCAGAATCTGTGAAGTAATTCTGGAGTAGGTGAAGAACTGAATAATTGGCACATCCTATAATAGCATTTTCAGTGGGAAATCACGTGATAATGCAAACATTTACAATAGAAATCTGTGCGAATGAGTACTGGTGATGATGCTAGTGTCTGTTTCTGTTGCTAATCTAGAGGGGAATGTAAATTACTACTGAAAATGTCTTAATGACATAAAACCTGGTAGAGTGGTGCATGACAGTGATGGCTGGGCAGATGTACAAAATTATATGGACTTGACATACAGAGAGCATGTGTTTTAATACAGGTAAAAACCTGAAATCTGTGTGTAGGACCAAGAAGACAAGGGTGGCCACAGTGTCTGGGGCTCAGGAAGGCAGTGCTCTGAGGACTTGGGACTCCTGGGCGAGGAGTTGCTTTAGTAGCTAACATAAGCCCTAAATGTAAAAAGAGAGGAGCAACCAGTGGAAGTACGGATATAGTTTTATATTTGTACATAGCTGCAAGGACACAGATGTTGGAACATTATGTACAGTTCTGGCTGTCCCATATTTATAAAAAGATGTTGAAAAAGATGCAAAAAATGAGTCAGTAAAAATATTCCAATGCTGGGAAAAAAATCTGCACAGTACAAGACCTAAAGACCTGATCAAAAAGAGGAAGAATAGGTAACTTGAATACGCCACACTGCTCTGGGACTAAAGTGGAGATAGCTAGTGTGATCAGCAATGGAGAGTAAAAATGAAACAAATTCACAAGAGAAATAAAGCTAATGTTTTGGAAAGCCAAAGTCATTTAAATTATTGTCACAAAAGTCTTCACCTCAAGATTAGATGTCTATATCGAAGACTGTGATTCAGAGGACCTCCATATAGACAACATAATATGGAAGTAACTAGATTAAAAAAAACAACAACAACAAAAAACAAACCAACAGACAAAGCCATGGCCTATTTTATCCTGTGAAATTCATCCTGATGATGTAATAGCCTTTCTAGACACATCTGTACAACTCTCTGACTATATTTCTATGGATAACATTTTGTGGAGCAAACCCAGATCTTCCTGCACATCCAATTTACCTTTTTTTGGCAGAGACCTGAGAAGAGACATAGTTGTGTAGCCCTTGCCAAAGCTAACAAAAAGCGTATCTTATGCAAGACAAAGCCCTGCTTGGAGAGAAATTTAAGCCAAAGCAATGTATAACTGCAAGCAAACGGGGAAGTCATAAACACCCTGAAGCCCATTTTGCCTTCGGTTCCTCACCACTGTTGCATGGTTTTAAATGATGGTTGAATTTATTCAGGGCTGCTGTATCTCTCCATATGCACATCTGGGCCTTGCCATTTCTAATGATCCATGGTACTGGGGAGTCAAAAGTTCTTGTCCCCCTTCTATAATGAAGCCATTAGCCCCTAGAGCTCATTTAAAACTGTATCTCTCTGGGATCCTCTCCAATCGACTCCTAAAGGCTTTAGTAAGTGTTTTTGAAAGCATCAACGACACAAGGCCTGAATTTGTGTCCACGGTGGTTTGCTGTACCCAGAGCTCCCGGCACAATTTGAGTACTGTCTTCAGAGAGACCAGAGCCTTCAAAAGGTTTTATTTCCTACCCCTACACTTCCAAACCTGGAATGTTGAACACAATTTATACAAACTGACAACGCAGAAAAGGATTTGAGGATCATGTCTGAAATGATATAGACTTTGACCCTCAAAAATCCCTACCGATTAGAGGGTTGGAATTTTCCTTTTCTCAAGAAAACAGCCAACCTTCGTTCCTTTTTAAAAGTCAAAATATCCTGGAAAGCATCAACTATGTGCTTTAATTACAAAATAATGTTGATTATACAGACACCTGTGCATAGTGCTCCATCCTGATTCTCAGCTTACATGAAAACTCAGATAAACAACCCTGTTAAAGTCAACAGGAAAACTTTCCTGGAGAGGGTAAAGTTTGCAGAATCAGATCCTCTGCAGAGAGTTTCTTTGTTTCCAGAGATATTTTGTGCTTCACTAAGTAAAAAATGTCATCATATTTCAAAGTGAAATTTTGCAGGCCATTGATCTAGAATGTGAGCTAGTTCCTTTGGGTATTTTAGAAAATCAGAAACAACATATTTATTTAATTTAGAAAAATTACTTCCGTCCAAGGCTGTTTCTCAAGAAACATTCATGACAGCCTAAAACTTGCAAACTCACTACATATACGTGCCAGGCATAGCATAAAGATAAATAGCTCAGTACTTTGTGATATGAAATCTCCTTGAACAAGTATTTCATATTGGATTGTAACAGATCTTAAAAGACCTTCCTGTGTCCTGGAAAAATAATCATAGTTTTAAAGGGCTAGTAAAAGTATATCTTCACACGGTAGTTAGCAAATGTTTCAATAAACTGTTAAAGATTCCTTCTAACAATTTTCATACTTCGTCCTGGAATGATTAATCATGTTGCTTTTTTTTAAGGTTTATATTAAAATAATAAGAAATAATCTTTCCAAAATAGTAAAACATTGTGATTCTCGTGCCAATAGGAAAAGCCAAGGACATTAAAAATTAAAGATGACATCTCCAATCTAGATTTTGGTCTTGGCTATGTAATTTTCATGCTTCCAGCCTCTCTTGTTCCCCTGAGGAAAATGGATGAAACCCTTATCCCAAAAGCTGAAGGCACACCTGACCTAAATTCTTCCAGTTAACAGACTTAAAGAGCAGAAACCCAGGTCTGGAAGTTATGCTTAGTTATTGAACAACACCTGTTTGTATAATTTTACAAGACAGGGTACACTTTGCAGAAATAACTAAGTGAATTATGGACAAAGTGTTAGCCTGAAAAGAAAAAAAGAGTGTTTGGTCCTGCTACTGCCTGCTTTAAAAGAGTTTTACTGAGATTTCTCTCCTATGTTTCATTATTTTCTCCTTCATGCTTTTTAAGTATATCCAAACCCGAAATTTAAAAAGTTGTTTTATCTCTAAAAAAATATTAATCTTTTGTAACAAAACCCTCTGAATATTGGTTCTGTGTGGTTTTTTTTCTCCTGAAAAAGGTAAGGATAGAAAAAAACAGGCATAAAGTACTGAGTTGGAAACACAATTTTGTACTAGTCAGAAAGCCCATTTACTACCTCCTTGGGAACATAAGTTCAAAGATACATTTTGCCCTGAACCAGGCATCCTGCACCAAAGGTCAAACAGCAAAAAAGTGGTGATTCTTCACCAGAACATTCTTGTAGTCTTCAAGAAGTCATGGCTCAGAGACTTTCTGTGCTGGACTTGGTGTCTTTGTATGTAGTAGTACTCATAAGATTTGTCCCCTGAACTTTTAGCATCTTCTTGTGTGAAGGACACCTTCAACATACACAAAAAGGCTTCCTTTTGTGTGGTTTCATCCTGACATGTTAGATGCATTTGACTTCCCCTTCCTCCTCCTGGTTCTTGCCCTGTGTAAGAGTGAAAAGGGGTCCTTATTCACATTCTCCACCTCTGTCATTCAGAGATTCAGCATTTCAATTCAAAACTCAGAGGTTTTCATGGTGTAGACCAGAATGGAAAAATTTATGGTCAGTTCAATAAAGCTAAAATTAAATTTTATATTTACAATTAAGTGGCAAAGTTTCAGCAAGATGCTTGTGAAACATTTCCATTTTGTCAAATCCAACAACGTTTTCTGATAGAAAACCTGTTTGCTGGAAAAATGTCAAGCTTCTCTGAGTGTTATGCTACATTTTTTGGCTCAAGAAGCTCAGTAAGGGCTCTTCATTTTTATTTTAATACAGGGTGTCAAAATTAATTATCAGAAATTTCACTGACATAAGGGAAAATACTTGGTCTAGGCCATTCACTGTTATAAAGACTATTACCAAAATTTTCACACTGCAGTCATGTAGACTAACTAAATAAAATACAGATTTCAAGCAAACAAGGGTAGATTTTTTGCCTAATCCACACAAGGCAGTATCTTTTCTGGAGTTTGACTTTTATCAGTTCAGGTTGTTCAGCCTTGACTCCAGATATTTTGGACACTTAACTAGCTGCTTATAAAAAGAAGTTTTCTCAGAAATAAGGGAGGCCAGAGGCCTGCCAGAGATTTTGCCATCTCTCTTATGGAGCAATATCAAGAAAGAAATGGCAAAAAGGCAATTTTGACAAAACTTTGTATCTGTAATCTGCCTAAGCCCCACTTCAGGTGCCTCACTCCTCCAGAAGGCTATCAGGTTGCTCAGGCATGTTTTTCCTGCCATAAATCCATGCAGACTACTCCTCATTGCTGTCTTGTCCTTAATATGTTTGGAAATCGCTTCCAGGAGGATTTGTTCTATCACTTTCCCAGTGACTGGGTTGAGGTTGACCGGTTTGCCCCTGGACCCTCCTTCATGCCCTTCTTGGAGATGGGAGTGACATTTGCTTTCTTCCAGTCCTAAGGAGCCTCCTGCGATCCTCATGACTTTTCCAAGATCATCAGGAGTGGTCTCGCAATGACGTCTGCTATCTCCCTTATCACTCATGATGGGTCTTGCCAGATCCCATGGGCTTGGGTACATTTAGTTTGTTTAACTGTTCCCTAACCTGATCCTTTCCACCAAGAGAAGTTCTTCCTTGCTTCAGCCTTTTCTACTCATCTTAGGGACCTGGGATTCCTGAAGGCAGATCTTAGCAGTAAAGACAAGGAGTACCTCAATCTTCTTCCGTGTCCTTTGTCACTAGCTCTCCTGCCTCACTGAGCAGTGGACCCACATTTTTGCTGGTTTTTCTTTTGCTGCTGATAGGTGATACCTGTGGAAATCTTTCCTCATCACCCTTCAGGTCAGTTCTGACTTTCCTAACCTTGGTCTTTCATGCTCAGACAGTATCTCTGTATTCCTGCTGTGTCATCTGTCCCTGCTTCTACTTCTTTAACTAAAGTTTAAAGTTTATACCTCAAGCTTCTTTAAAACATAATAGGAAAACATTGTAGAGAGAAAAGAAGGAATCTGACAAGCTTATGGCAGTTCACATTGCTAAGAAGTGCATCAACCAAATTTCCTGAGTGCTGGTGGCTCCTGTCATTTACCATGTTGTCCAGCTGAGGATTGACAAAGATATAAAAAACAGAGGCCCGATTTTAGCCCAGCAACATCGTTCAAGAAGATCGCAAGGACTCCAAGGCTTCACTAAAGCAACGGCCTGAGCTGAGCAAATACATGTGTGATGCAAGCACAAGATCACAAAACCTTTGAACCTTTTATATGGGTATGGACTGGGAAATATGGACTATTCCTAAAAGGTTTGGCTTTAAAAGTGACATCCATTATTGTGACTTTAGCTCATGAATATGACAGGAATTGTTTGTAACACATATTATTAGATATCTAAGTTAATCAGGAGGAAAATTGAACCTCATATGGGAATACTGAATATTGGTTTGTTCTCCTTGAAGCTGCTGCAATAAAGATAGGAAATAAAGGGGATAAACTGAGACTTTTGTTTCACTAAAAGGTTTTTTTAAGAAAAAATATCCTTATTCCAGTGCATTGCAATATTTTTCATAAGTATTCAGAGGGAGAGACAGAATTTACTACCTGCTTAATACACACTGGAATAGCCAACGATTTCTTGAAGCACAAAACTAGAAGGGTGCAGACACTGCTTAAATCCCTTTCTCAGGGTTTGGGGCCAGGATTTGAGCCAAGTCTCTGAAACCCCAACTGAGTGGCTACACCAAGAAGTGCTTCTCCAGAAGATGTCTCCTTTCTCTTTGGAGGAGAGCTTGGTCAGTAGCTTCTACACAGAAGTTTTGCTGAATAGGACCTAGTTGTAAGAAAGACTTTGGTTTCAGCAAATAGACACTTGTCAATTTAAAACACATGCTATGGACAAACATTCCTGCCTTGCTCCAAGGCTGGGTTTCTTAAGAGCCTAGAGGTGTTCAGGAAGATGGAAGGTGCTCAACGCAGGTGGAGAGGGCCTGTCATCTCATGGGACTACACAGCACACACAGGAGATGCAACAAGAGGGATGAACTCAAGAGGGCTTTTTTGTAATCACCCAGAACTGCCCAGAGCTCATCTGTGTTTGAACACAGTGGTTTGGATTGAGGAAAACTGTTAGTCTCTGTCGGTTCTTGTCCTGTCCTGAAGGCCTGGGGAAATGAAGGACAGGAATATGGGAGCGTGGCATGGTGAAACTTCTCCAGAAGAAGGGCTACCTATCCAAAGGATTAAGTGAAAGTTGGCTTTTCTACAGAAGTCCAGGTCTGGAGATGTGCATGCTAATGGAATAGCAAATTCCTATTTTGCAGATACATCTAGAAAGAGAAATGTTTTTCATTTGCTGCCTCCCCTCCCACTTGCCCAGCCTGGGATAAGAGTCTTACTCAGTTCAGCCTGAGAGACGGAGGTTTGGAGGGATAATAGGAATTTCACAGATTAAAAGAAAGAGATGGGAGTGTGAGGAGAAAAGGGGAAGGGGGGAGGAGGTAGAAGTCCTGGCACAAATATTTAAGCATTCGAAGTGTTGCAAAACTAGGCCTTGTAGGAATAAAAGCTTTGTGCGATGGAGGTACAGGCTCTGTGGTGATTATTTCTGCTGCCTGTGAAGCTAGGAGGTTAAAACAGGGAAATGATAAGTGAAGAAGAGTTATGAGCAGCGAAGACAGAGGCAGTCCAGGCGCTGGTACACACACATGCACCGGACAGTTGGCCTGGGCCCATCGCTGAGCCAGGACCCTGGCCAATTTTCCCTTTTTTTCTTTTTTTCTTTTTTTTTTTCCTTCTTGGAAGAAAAGGAGCAGGGTTAAGCTGACCGGAGAAAGCAAAGCTACCATAGCTTTTTGTGGCCTGTAAAGCTGAGTACAGACTGTCATTGTCAGGCTGTGTAACACAGTCCACTTTTGTTGTTTACTTGCAGCAGAGGGTGGAAGGAACTGCTCTAAATTATGTTGGGTGACGGGGAGCCAGGAGAAAGGCTGTCGTGGGAGGAGGCTCCGCTGTCTTCCTGAACTTTCACTTTTGATTTTCAGCTGAGCTGGAAATGTGATTCCTTATTGTTTTGTTGGTTTTTTTTTTTTTTTAATGCCTGGACCCAACACCAGATCCTCAGCTGGGATAAATCAGCTCCGCTTCACTGTAGCCAAAGAAGGTAGGAGGATGCACGGCAGTTCAGGATACGACTCGTCTTGTTTAGAGACCGGAGCGCTTCTTTTCCCTGGTAAAAATCAGACCACCACATTCATGTGCTCAATCATCAAGTACGTGAACATTTTTCAAAAGTACAACTTCCCAATGACCCAGAGTGCCTTTAAATAAAGAAGTGCTATTGGACCTCGGTAGTGTGAAAGGAACGGTTGAAATCCCTGTCTTGCCCAGCTGTTAAACCTGTGTTTGATTTCTGAAAAACCTATAGAGAAAAAGGGTTAAAGGAGACCATACAAGAAGTAGAAGAAATAAATTGAATGCACATGTGCAATCATTATTCATACTAACGGTCCCTGTATTACTTCATAACACAGCTGTATACACAAAAAAAACAGTCCAGTTTGGTTTCTTCCTATTCGAATCTTATTAATTTCTGTTTAATGGAACACAAATGTTTGCGCTCTTCATTTTGACGAATGCAGCCTCGTAGTGTATTTGTTAAGCATTAGCTAGCGCGGTTGTGACCACCTAATACAAATGTCTCTGGGCCTTTCATGGCTCCTGACAGGACATCTTTTGAGCATGACAGTTGCCATGGGGACGGGTGCAATGCCTATTTGGAAGGAAAATTGGGAGCAATGCTCATTACGTCAAAAACTACATCGGGGGGATGGGGGGGGGGGAAGGAGAATGTTTGCTTCTTGTGCTGACACTTAGCTGCTTGTTTTACCCGCCACCCACACACTTCCATCAAACAATATCTCTTTCAAACGCAGAAGTCAAAGTTTGCATCTCCTATCGTTCCAGCTGGAACAGGCAAGGGCTGTGTGAAATGAATATCATCGCGCGCAGGGCCGGGGCACTGCCTGGCTGGCTCTATCTGTCACTTCATAACGCAGCAACAGTGAGCCCTCTCAGCTTTCCCCTCCTCCTGCCCTCGGCCGAACGCTTCGCCCAGCTCCCGGGGGCACCACGGGGACGCCGGGGTGACGCGGGGAGGGGGCAGCTGGGTAAACCTAACCAGCTTGCTCGAAACCGGCGGATTTATTGTGGGTTTACACTGGTTGGGAGGAGGATCGGTGTCTGTGCGTATCGCAATTTCCACAGAGAGAGAAGGTGGCAATAGCAAACACGAAGGCCTTCAGGTCCTCCCTGTCCCCCTGGAACACTGTGAGAAGTCAAGGAAAAAAAACAACCAACCTTTTTGTAGAAAACAAGTCCTAGACCCTTCTGTTTTGAGCTGTCACTTGTCCTATATTCCTTTAAAGTCTGCACATTTCTTCCATTAGAAATCCGTCATTGCTGTGTTTTTCACCGAGTTGTTCTATTGACTTAGATTTTCAAAAAACCCCCAACCCCACACTGAAAAAACCCACCCAACTCCCCCAAAGCTGGATACTAGCCAAACAGTCGAAGGAAGAGATGCAGCAGACTTGCTACGAGGCCTGGGTTTGGGGTGAGGGGGGGTGGGATTTTGCAAAGCGCTCAAATGTGGGGTTTTGGGTGCTGGGGTATTATACAAAATTTTCTCAGTGAAACACAGGAGGTGACCGCAGCACCTTGCTGACAGCCAGTGATGCCCACACTGAAGGGCTGGGGCCAGCCGGGTGCTTGGTCCCCGAGATACCTGCGTCCTGAATGATCCCCCTTACAGTCCTGCTTTGCTTTCTGTGTTTTACAGGGACCAGGTGCCCACAGCAGCCCTCAGGGTTTTGCATTTCCCCTGCCCTTAGGATCACACAGGCGATCCAGAACCTGTTGAGTCCATGTGCTAGACGTCTTGGAAGTACAACAACTTCTCCAGCATCATCTGGATGAATACAAATTATCTCACATATGGAACGGGGACAGGGTGGTGGATTTGGCCTCTGCTTTGCAGGGAAGGAGGAGGGGGGTCACTGGGGTTTTTACGTGCTGTCAGAGCATTTTTTCATTCTCTTCACTGTAAGGTTGCGGACGTGAAATGTGGTGCAGAGAAAGAGTCAGCTTTGACACACTTGCAAGTTCCCTGGCCTCGATCAGTCTGTGGTGTTTCTCACTGGGGCCTCTTTGCACCAGAAAGGCTCCTCGGCCGGCTCCCTCTAACACACTGCCCTGTCTGCAGGCAGCCATTAATTTCTAAGGTTTTATTTAATTGAAAAAAACCCCAACATTCAACACCCCCCCTCCTAGAAATAAATGCCATTATGCGCAGCTGTAACAATTCTCCCTACCCTCCCGTTCAGTCATGCATCGACAGCTGCCTTTAAACTTGAACTTTCTCCACTCCTGCACAGCCTGCTACCATTTGACCTGCTTGACTAATATCATCGTCTAGCAGCCACAGCAACAGCAGCAGCAGCAGATGTTATCTCGTCTGGGGAGAGAGGTTTCCAGGTCTGAATGCCAGAGCTGCAGTGAGGGCTCACACATTCCCCATGGAGTCACAACCCTGCAGGAGCCCTAAAGCTGATTTTGCACAGGGATGACAACGGGAGTCGCAGGGAGTGCCTGGACCTTGGTGCTCTCCTCTCTTCCCCCCTCCTTTTCTTCTTGTGGCATTCACCAGAGCCAGGAGGCCACATCTGAAAGGCGCAGGATCTCCACCGGCCTCTCTTGACTCTCCCTCACCTTGCTCATGGTTTGATCACCACTTTTAAAGGGCTCATTTAGCCCCACTGGATGGTTCTTTTTCTTCATTAAAGTGACATGTGTGAAAGTCCAACTTCTCTTAGCTGTTCTACACACCCAGGTGCTACCCTCCATCACAAACTTTTGAAGTAGATGATTAGGTTTGTCTAAATACTGATGTGGTTTATGATTGTTCATTGTATGCTACACGGAAATATGCAATCAATTCAATATTTAGGCTTATAAAATAATAATATCAATACATATTTTATTTCTAAAACAGTTTCTCTCTCAGTAGATATAGCTAAAAAGAATTACAACACATGAAAAGCCAGCACTGCAGCAAGTTTCAGAGTTAACCTGTGGTATGTGTTTGCCTATGGCAAACGTGAGGCAATTTGAATTAATTTAGCCATCCCTGCCTAGTCACATCTTCCATCACAATAATTTATCTGGCTATCTGATCATTTTGTTTTGTTCAAACTTTAGGCCCAATTCTTTCTCCACATTTATGCATGCAATGACATGCATGTGTCTCTTAGGTTTAGCGGGAACTACAAGTCTGTCTTTGAAGGGAGAGCTCTAGATAAAAGGTTTGTCTGTTTGAACAAAATCTGTATGAAAACTACTCTGGAGAAGGGCATTCTATAATAGACCAGTGTGAATTTATTCCCAGTCTTGCTTTTTGTACTGTCTGAAAGTGTAGTTTTTTTAAAAATCTAAACTTAATTGAAAAGAATGAGATTTTCATAATATCTGTTAAAAGTTATTGGTTTATCACTTTTACAATGAAAAAAATATTTTCAGAATTTGATTATCAGTTTTCAAGGAATCTAATGTTTAACTTTTCATTTTATTATTTTTACACAATTTCATTTATGCCAACATCAAAAATCACAAGCAGGAGACACTGAAACAGAAAAGAAGATCAAACTTTTAGACATGCTAAATAGCACTTGTGTCTCTATGATTTTTAAAGATAATTAAAATAATAGAATACTTCAATTAAGTAATTACATGCTATCACTAATTACACATTGTGAAATACTGTAAATAATGAGTATAAAAATGAAAAACACATTACATTAACAAAAAGAAAATAATTAAAAAAATTTTGAAATGAACTTTTGCAAATCATCAGATGTTTCCAGTTTCCACTTCATGGAAAATTTCAGCTGTATTTGGTTATGTTCTAAGTCTCTGACAGCCTCAATAGATGTTAGAGATCTCAGAGCAAGAAAAATATATGTCATTTCGAAACACTACTATTACAATTAAGTCTGCTGTCTCACAGAGACTCTATTAAGCAGGGAATAAACACCGTCCTAAGTGTTTATTAGGAAGAAGCTCTGCTTTCCAAACACTCGAGATAACTGCTTTTTGTTCTATGGCAACCAGGTTTCGAAAGAAAGATGTTTCATTGTTCTCCGTTACAAACCTCCCACGCGCTTTTGCTGTCTCCTGCTTGCCATACCTCGCAGAGCTGCACTTTGCATGCAGGGATCTGAAATCAATCCTGACTCAAATAACCACCGATGCCCGAGGTGGCCTACAGGCGTGTTTAGACATGTGTCTGCTTTTCTGCCCAGGGTCCAGCCCACAGAGCTGCTGTCTCCAATGCCCAAAACTAAAGGAGATTGGAAGACCTAGTGGTGGGCTTCAGCTCACCTGACATGGCATGCTCATGGAGGAGACCTCTGTGTTTGAGGGAGTCGTGATCATTTGGGGATTTCTTCCATATTTGAATTTCCTTGGCTATACTATAATTGTACAAAAGAAGTGCTTCCTTTGAGCCAACAGTACCAAGAACACAAACAGACTTAATGCGTTCCACCCAGGACCATCGATCACATCTTTCTTTCCAAACCCAAAGAGCAGTTTTTGTGAACAGGCTGAGGGACGGAAAAACCCACTGAGGGGGAGGTCTCGATCTCTCAAACAGAAAACAGAAATTTAGGGAAAGATAAGAGTGACTCAGATCTAAGAAATATTAGAAGATGATAAATGTTTGTTTTCCCTGAGTTTCCTGGGTCTTGCTGAAGGCAGCAGCCCCACAAAAAATAGTCAGCTGAAAGGCTTGCTGTGTAAGTGCAGGGTTACGTTTAGATTTCCTCTTCCTGCTGATGCAGGAATGGCCCTGGTTACAAAGAACATGGATGTCTGGTACAGCTGAAGTGCATTTGTGTCAGAGCTCCTACGATGTGTTCCTACTACCGTGGCCCCTTGCTTTGTCATGCTCATTTGAAATAAAATCACTGGCTGGTGATTAACAACACACACCCCCCCCAAAAAAAAAACAAAAAAAAAAAACCAGTTACAGTCTGATATGTCTGCTAGGTCTGCATCACTGGTAAATGAAAGGAACCATTGTTTTAGCTGGGAAGATTGCCATCAGAGACTGAGAGCTAGAGTTGCATCCAGACAACACAGCACAGGTTGTCCAGCTAAACACAAGACATTGGTATCCAGATATCTTTGAGGAAAGAACTGGGAGAAGATGTGGCTGGGGGATGACACATCTGTGAAGTTTCCCTTTCCTGAGTCAAATGGCTGAATCACTTAAGCGGGATGATGCTCTTGACATGCCCTTGGAATAGTCTCTTCCTGGTCTGGCCACTTTCCCTTCTCCTCTGCAACTCTCTCTTCCAACACCAGCATCATTAAGTGTAATTAGCTTCCTTTTCCACAACTGAAGCCTGGATTTATGGAACTTTGTGTATTCTGCTACTTCAATCCATTTTCTGGCCTACATGCCACTTGTACCAACATTGGCATTCCCAGTTAAAGCTGTTCAACCCCTTAGCTCATTGCAAGCCTGCAGCTGGTGTCCCAGTTACCCGTTACTGAGATAGTGCAGTACAAATCAACTCCTCCGTCCCTTCTAGGAAATGGAAGTCCAAAATCCAATGAGAATAACAATGTTATCCTATTTCTAACATTGCCTTTTCCCTTTTACTCTATCAAGATCCTTCCTTTTTTGAGCTGCTCTCTTCTGTCCCCCTTCTCTTTCCCACACGTCCTTCATGAATCCAGAGCCCTCTCTCTTCCCCAAGGTGAGGTTCCCATGCGTTTCCTTGCAACCACACAGCGATTCAATTTGCTCCTCTTCAACTAACACTCAAACTCAGGCCCTAAATGCTGAAACCACTCAAAACAGCAGAAAACAATTCCTGCTTCATGTCTCCTCAGGGCTACACCCTAGGCTTTGTAACCCAAATATTCCAGGAAACCTTCACACAGTATCTTCACATAGTTTCACTGGGTTCATGCTTCTTCATTCTTATCAAGGACCATTTTGTGTTTCCTCACTCAACACACATACCCTTCTTAGGTTTTCTCCTGTCCTCTCTATTGTGAGCTGATGGTTTCAGAGTTTTCTCCAGAAATAAAACTGTCTTCCTAGTCTCTCCTGACAAAGAAGGAAGAAAATAAATAGATTTTTATACATTTTCTCCTCAAAAAAGTGTTGCTATGTTTCAGGAGAAAACAATGAGCAAAAAAAAGTGGAGTTTGGTCCCTACCTTAACCCAACAGGATGAATCCCCTTTGCATTTGTCCTGGTTGGCACAGAGTTCATGTACTTAGCATTCATTTTGCATCCCTGCTCGTGCTCCTCAATGAATGTGGCCCAAAAACCTCCATCAAAGATACAGATATTGGCAACAATCTCAAGTTTGATTCCTTCCATGTTCTATGTTAAGCAAGTACTTTGAATGCATGGCAAAGCATTTCTATATTGAGCTCTATTTCCTCATTCTTGGAAGAGGAATGTTCTATAGTTACTGAAGAAGCTTATGCCATATGGTCCCACCTACATGATCTTCCTTCCTGTTTTCACAGTATATTTTGCGCTATTTAGCCACTTTTTTTTGTTTTGCTGTTGATGTACCCACAGGATCCAACAACAGCTAGTTTCTTGCCGTTCAGCCATAGAAGAATTGCAACACTAACAATTCTGTGCCTGTGTGTGACTGAGTCTAATAGAGGGATGGTAATTTTTCCCTTAAATTGTTCTTCTCAGTTCCATCATCTGCCTCATCTCCTGTTATTAATATTGTTAACACTGTTCTTGTAACAACAGCCAGAGGCTTTGGCCTCCAGCTACATGAAGCATTGAAATACATTATTTTTTCCTTTTCCTTTTCACTATCTATTAAGGTCACAACAAGATCTGCTTCACTTTCTCCTCTTCTTTCCCCCTATATTAAATGTAAATATGTTTTTATGTTGTTAAGTGGGAATGTTGTTAAGTGGGAAAGACAAGTCTGCAAAACTCAGAGAGTGCCAAATGCCCTGTGCAGAATTAATTTGCCTCCCCCTTTCCCCCGTCTGCCAGCGCCCACAATAGCTCACTGCTTTTTTCCATGGTAGTCAGAGGAGGCAGAAACTAAGAAAAAAAAACACAATGCAATGACAGGAAAATATGAAAATTTAATTTAAAAAATCACAAATGTGGAAAAATAATAGAAGTCATCATCAACCTCTAGACAAGAGACTCTATGAGCTACAACTCTGTTATCCAGCTGAGGGTCATGTCCTGAAACGTCTATAGAACATCCTGAAAATTTCCTGAGCTATTAGAAACTTAAATTACTTAGTCTTCAGGCCTGATTAAAGAAAAGATTAATCACTTATTGCAGAACGTTTTATATTATACCTGCTGTGTGAGGATGTCTCCTTGATTTTTAAAGTCCAATGTCACAGCTCCTCCGTAAAGCAAATATTATCCTTGTTGTACAGAAAAATGCATTTAGATGTGCAGAAAGTCAGACTATTTTGGAATACTTTTTATACTGTAAGTTATACCACAATTATCAATGGAAATATATTTAATTAAAAAGAGATAAAGGATTTCGCATAGTTTCCTGTGGTAGTCCTCAGTTTCTCTTCATTTCTGTTTTCTTATTTTGGGTTCTGTGTCACTTTTTACATATTATAAATACAAATGAAAAAATGGAGAAGAATCTGTCACTTACTCCACAGTATATAGATACACCATGTTCAGCTCCACATTAAGGAGGTTGACTGTGAAGTTCTCTCTTATTTATTTCCCTATTTTAGGTAATCATCTACTGGGTTCTAGATTTAGGAAAAAAAAAACCAAAACCCCTCAAAATTCATTACTTTTAAATTTTAAAACATAGAGGCTTTCAGATTTGTACATCATTAAGATGATACACAAACAATGACCAACAGACTTTTGCAAGACTATTTCCAAAGTGAAAAAGGTCATTTTACTGCCATGACTACTATTCATCAAAATTTGGTCAGGAAGGTAATAAAGGATTCCTTGGCCCTGTTTGTAATAATGTTTGATAATTTCTTTTTTTTTCTGAAGTATGGGCAAAAACTAGGCTAAACTGGGCCACTCAAACTATGGGTTCAGTCCTGAAAATACTTGTAGTGAGGGCCAGCTTTGCATATCTGAGCAGCTTCAACCGACTCTAGAAGAAATATTCCCCTGTGTAAAATTTACTCAGATTTGTAGGATCAGGGTTTACATTAGGAAACAGTGCTGCAGGCCTGCTTAGGGGAACAAAATAGAACAGCTGCACCTAATATGTGTCATTATAATTATTGGTTTAATCTGTCCCCTGTGAAAACAAAATTATGCTAAAATGGCATTTGCCTAAGCTGAACTTGAGAAACAATTAATAAATGTGGCTCCAAAGTTTAAATGAGGCTGGAGGACACTCTGCCACTGCTGATGCTTGTGGCTGCATGCGAGGACAACGTGTGGAGACGTGCAGAGTCAGAGGCTCTCCAGGGCCCTCGGGCACCTGATGTCTCCTACTGCATCCCTGGCTGTGTGGTGGGACAGTCTCTTGCACAAGGATGGGCTTTTTCAGTGGTGGACTCCTTCTCCCTGTGCGTTCTCCTGCAGCCCAGGAGCCTGGCACTGAGCACACGTGGCTTCTTTCAGACATCTTTCTCCCTAAGCACATTGAATTGAAGGATATTTCCAGGAGGTCTGCATGGATCAGTGATCCATCAAATCATAGTCCACATGGGGCCAGGGGAAATAAGGGAAGGTTGCAGACTGTACAGAGGGAGTGCAGGAAAAGACAAGCTGTAAAAAGAACCCGGCAGGCTGCTGAATGAGTTAAGTCTGCTCAGCGGCTGCTTTGACTTGCACTCAGCCCAGCAGAGGTTTTATGTGAGCACTTACAGCAGCAGCTATAGCAACCCATCACAGCACCTTGGAGATGCAGGGAACCAAAGGTACTCATGGCCCGCGGACATGGGCTTTTGAACATCCTGAAAAGGGGAAACTCTTAGCCAATGAACAAGTCAGATACATGAGCTTGTCAGCATGTCCCATATAGCATCTTTTTATTGTTACTCTCACAGAATTTAAGAGCTTGCAAAGAAGTATCGTTGCGTGTGGAGAAAGTCTGCCTCTGTGCAGGTGGGCTACCAGGAATTCCTTCAGGTCTTGTTGGGTATATTCTGTGAGAATTCACTGTTGCTTGGGTTTTTGATAGAAAAAGGAAGACTGGTCCATGCAAAGGGGGAGAGGCAGAGGGAGGAACTCAAAATTCAGAAAGGATTTCCAGTGGAACAAGGTGACAGCCGAATCTCCATTGGAAACGATGGAACATGAAAGAAATGTCAAAAGACACCATAATTTTTTATTTTCAGAAACAACCAATCAGGTCTAAATTCAATTATTACTCTAATTTCTCAGGAATCTTATGTAATTAAGGACACCTTTAAAAAGCAGAAAGATGAAGATACAGTACTTTTTTTTGTGTGTCAAGAAATCATTTCAGCAAGGCAGAAAGGAGCAAATATGATTTTAGGCTGGAATAGTTAGAAACTAGGAATGGAATTACTGTGGTGGGAAGTGGGAGTCCCTCTTCCCCACACCAGCACTGTCCAGTGCAGTGTTGGACACCGGGGGCTGCACAATACACTCTGCCCAGGGCTCTGCTTGACCATGCGGAGCACCAGATTCTTCCAAGTGGGCATCAGTTCTAAGAGATAGGTGTCATTTCCGGCCTTGTTTTTCTTGGATTTTGCACAGTCTGTGAGTTTGTTACAGTGGGATGGGGAATGATCTGAGGGGTTATATGTTGTGTCCAGTTCTGGGCCCCCCAGTTCAAGAAGGAGAGGGAACTACCGGAAAGAGTCCAGTGGAGGGCTACAAAGATGATCAAGGGAATGGAGCAGCTCTCTTATGAGGAAAGGCTGAGAGACCTGGCTCTGTTTAGCCTGGAGAAGTGAAGACTGAGAGGGGATCATAGCAATACTTATAACTATCTAAAGGGTGAGTGTCAAGTGGATGGGTCCAGACTCTTTTCAGTGGTGCCTGTTGATGGGACAAGGGGCAACAGGCACAAGCTGGAACACAGCAAACTCTGTCTGAACATGTGACAGAGCACTGGAACAGGCTGTCCAGAGAGGCCGTGGAGTCTCCTTCTCTGGAGATATTCATAAACCCGCCTGGATGAGTTCCTGTCCAGCCTGCTCTGGATGACCCTGCTGTGGCAGGGGGTTTGGACTAGATGATCTCTGAAGGTCCCTTCCAATCCCTACTGTTTTGTGATTCTGTTATAGAGAGGAAGTCATCCTGGGCATTTCTGACTAAACTTGAGTGGCATGCTGTCCACAATTGCAGGGTTGGTGACTTCATAATTCAGATAGCTCCATCTAGTCCCAAAATACTTACAAAAAGATTCAAGATTGAAGGACACAAGAAGGTGGGACCGGCCCTCTGGTCAGCTCTGGATTTTACCCAGAACCTGGGCTTGGACAGCATTGGTGGTGTAAGGATATCCGCATGGTGGTGTACCATGGTGGAATGTTTTCATTGGTGATGTAAAAATACCTACATGAGAGAGCTGGTGATGAACATGTCCAGTGTAATGTGTGGGATGGTCAACAAAGATTTTAGATTCACCTTTTCTGGGGGCATCTCTGCAAACAGCAGCTTTGCTTCACAGGTGATGTCAGATCCACAGAGATCTTGGGCAAAGGTTGGGGATGTGGGCTGCTCCCTCTTTCTCACTGCCTGCTGGATGCCTCTCTGCTGAACTGGACCAAGCAGGGCCCTGTTGAATTGAGGTTCTGGACAACTGCCAAGAGTGCTCACCTCTTAAACCAGCTCTGTCTATAACTATTTTCTTTGGTGCACAGCATGGCGCTGTAGCACAGGGCTCTTCAAAAGACCAGCTCCTAAGACCTTGTTTTGTAGTGGCAGACCTTGCGGTCAAATTCAGCCAGCCTTCTACAGACTGCCACTTGGTATTACACAGTTCATTTATTTCATCAGCTACTTTGGTGGGAATGAGCGGCATATCAGTCCTGGGGCTACTGGAACATGGCTACCCCTTTAGACAAGGGAGGGCTACAGCCATGATGCCAAATATTTTTAGGGAGTTTTCAAGTAATTGTTATGTAAGCACAGGTTGATTATTTTTTCCGACCTGTTAGATTTTAGCATGATATTCACTGCTGTCATCTTTAAGGCACAGAGCTTTGAGGCTCTGACTATGAATAGTGTTACACATTGTACATTCACTTGTTTTGTTTTCCAGAGTGGCTGGAACGACTTTTTATTTTCATGCAGATTTCATAGATGCAGATAGGTTTATGTTGCCTTCTATGCCTACTTTAGCCAGGAATTCCACCAACATTTCAATGCCTGTTATTCACTAACACTTATTAAAGTAAAGGGAAAACCTGTGATGATCTTCCTAACTACTTTTGGAAACCACAAGAAGTGTCTTGACTAGATAACAGATCTTCACACCTTTTGACATATGCGCTACATACACAGAAAACGCAGTGACATTTTTCCAGCCGTGAGAGTCTCACCCTCTGCATAAACATCAAAGGGAACATACCTGGAAGATTCACTCAAATGAAAAGTGTGAATTCATCACAGACTCCTCCTCAGCATCTGCCCAGACTAAAAATAAGCAGATCCAGAGAGATTACCACATCAGAAGGCAGGAGTATCTAGCCAAAGTTGAACTGTGTCTTTCCCCAGCGCTGCCAAGAGGTGGGGAAGGCAGCTCTAAATGACTTCTGTTTGGCCTTTCAGCTAGTCTTTGACTGGAGTGACCTTAAAAGGCTGCTGACTCTCTCACTGGTGACACTAGAAGGCATTGGCAGAATGGTACTGACTTTACTACAGCTGCTCCTGCTTTTTGTACGATTGATTGAGGTGAGCACTCCTAGCACTCAAATATGGTGCCTGCAGGGCATCTGTTTTTCACCACTCATGTAAAATCTATATATAACTGTTAGCTATTATTAACTATTAGTTATGGTATAATGTACATGTGAAACAAGCCATATTGTAAACAATAATATTAGCGAAGCACAACATTTTTTCAGTACAGGAGACTGTCGAGGCCTGGCTGAAGGCTTAAAGTTAGATCATGAACAGACCAAACTGAGCCAAGCCTGTCTGAAAGAAGAAAATGTTAAAAGAATCAAGGGAACAGCAAATTTTCCTGCACTGTGGAAAAGAAGAGGCTCTCACAAGGCAACACAGGGAAAAGCCTCAAAGCCACGTTGTAGTCACCTGGCTTTCAAGGAGGGTCCCCAAGTAGCACTACCTGTCATTTATTTATATGGGTCTTGACATATTAGTAATGCTATGCAGACATGACAGTCCACAATTCTGCATGAGCCAGACAGATGTGCAGAAGTTATTATAGCTGTTTAACAAGTACGGTGTGGAGAAGGAAATGTATTGCTCAGGGAGAGTGCTCTGGCACAGCTGGGACCAGGGCACAGCCTCCCTGCATCCAGGTTTCATCCCCTCAAAGACCTGCGGCTTCCTTTCCAGCCCTACCATTATTCCTGAGGGGCCTGCAGTTAAAGATCTGAGCCTTCTGTTTCACTGTACAGAAACAGGTTTGTTTGCCCCCTTAAAAGTCGAGTATTAAATGCTAATACAAAAGCAACAACTTTTATTGAGCGTGAAATAATGTCATGGACCAGCAGAACTGCGTGACCACTCCGTGGCCACACTCATGTACGGAAGCCACAGTGAGCAGCTGAATTGCATACACGTGGTGGAGAGAAGAGGGAAAGCTGGCTGGCTCCAAAGTGCAGGGACACCTTCTCTCCTTCCCATCCAGAAGCCCAAGAGGAAGGCGGGTCCCTTGACGTGTTCACAGTCAGATCGTGGAAGGCTCTCAATCTGCCTCCCTGTTCCTCCTCGGGGAGCTGTTTTTATTTTGTCTTCTAAAGAGGTATGCCAAATAAAAGTGACCTTCATTTCTATCACAAGCTGAAAGCATCAATTCTGGTAAGCATTCCCCAGACTTAAGCTAATCCAAGACTAATGAAGAAGTTAACAGCAGTGTACCCTGGTATTAGGTTGAGTTTCAACAGCCTCAAGAACTTAAAATTGTGAGCTCCCTCCTCCTAAATGAGACTGGCTGAAAAACCATGCTATTTGCTTTTGAAGCACAGTGCAGGCTGTTTTTATGTAAAGTCTAAAGTCAGAGTGTAGTTTCCAGGTCCCGTGTCCACCCGCAATTTTTTTCTCCTCAAGCACAAGCCTTGATGTAATGACATGACCGTGTAAACTGAGACTTCATTAAAAAAACGTCTCATTGCCATACAGCTGACAAAACCTCAAAAGCTAACCACATTGTCACACTGATGAGAAAACAAGTTTTCTAAAAGAGAAAATAATTTTGGTGAGTAAGGCTTCTTTTTGCTGGGTTTCAGTATCTCAAAGGTAGATATGCAGAACAATATATCAGCTCATCTGAAAAAATAAACAAGCAGCTATGAAAAAGAAATGTGATTTATCATTTTTTATAAGCTTTCCCACCACTTAGCTCTAGATATCACCAGTACCAGTAATACAAAAATTAAGGCCTTCTCCAGAGAAATAGTGAATATTAATGAAAAGGAAAGAGGGAAGAGATTTTTTCTTCTTATATATTTACAAAGTTGTTATTTTTTGAAACCAAATATTTTTTATTTCTATTAGCAAGAAATAAAGACAGTTCAAATAGAAACATACCTGAGTTTTCTCACATAAGTGTATATAGTGCCTTGAGTTTTTGAACTTCTGAGAAATAGCCCTGGTTTATAAATAGAGTAGGAATAAGTAACTGTGCAGTGAGTGGTATCAGGGCTTAGCTCATCAGTGAAACTCCTCACATAAAAAAGTTAGGGACATACAGAAGTGTTTATGGGGTCAGGACTTCAGAGCAAGTGATGAGTGCAATGGAAATCCCTAAACCAAAGAGACAAGCCCCACATCTTTGATCCATGAATCACACAGCCCTTTGCATACACTAACTAATGACCATGCATCAGCCTTGTGTAACAACCATCACAAATATTTTGATAGTTCTTATTTTACAAGTGGTAAAGATCTGTTGGAGAAGGCAGTAATTGTTCTGATTTATGACTGGCTCAGAGACGTGAAGCGGCTGTGTCTGCTCCAAGGTAAAGAAAGGGCTTGAAAACAAAACCTAAACCATGGTGACCCCATCACTCCATGTTTCCCGTGTAGATGGCTGTTTGTGCCCTGGCAGCAGCCTGACAACAGCTTGGGCCTATAGTGCAGCTATCTTAAATATTAGACGTATAGCCAAGCCTGTTGTTTGCGGTCTCCTTGTAGTAGGTGGAAAGACAGGCACCAGTCTTCCCACCGGTCTTGAAGACCTACAGAAGTTTGGGGTGAATGGTGCCATTACAGGTATATCTCTCTGCATAACTGGGTGAGTGACTTCGATAGGACACTAAATCTATGGACACCTAAAATCACGCTGAAGCAGTTTAACTTTATAGAAAGGAAGGCTTGACCTTGGATGCTCCACAGTTGCCAGCAGCCATGAAGCCCTTCAGAGCCTTTGCAGGCTTCTCCTGACTAATGGGGCACAGTGAGCTCAAAGCTGCCAGTGTATCAGCCCAAAGGCACCCTGCATGTTTAAGTGCTCAGCTTTCAGGGGCATCTGGAGCTTGAGCACAACCTCTTTCAGCATGGGTTGTATGTCAAAAACGCAATCTGATCTTGGACATCTGGCAAATATATGTATAAACTTAATTGAGAGAATAAACATTCCCCAAAGATCCAGAGTCCTGAGATTGCAACCTTGACTTTAACCATTTGGCTTTCTTCACATGCTAGTAAATGCCATCTATCATGCATACCACATTAGAGCCTGCCCCAAAAAAAAGCTAAAACAGATCACAGTTCCATGAAACTGAAGAAAAAATCTTTTTGATAGGATTTAGAAATGTAAGATTACATTGTAATCCTCTCTCCAAAAAGGAAAATTAAAAGAAAGGCTGAGAAAGAAAGAAAAAAAAAAAGATGCATTATTCCTGCTGTGGCATATGAAAGCTAGAAGAATTTAATTTTCTGGTCTGTTTGTCCTAGCATGCTTCTCTAGGCTTGTCATCAGTTCCACTGGAACACAGGGAATGTAAAAGATATTTTAATACAAATGACTGTATTTGATTCATTCCATTCTCCTTATAAAATTGTCTGCTGTAAAATTATGTCTAATGTGAAACAGTTATAATTTGCTTGCTACTCACTGTATTAATACCTATTAAAACTGACCACAGTAGCATGCACCCAGTTGTTGCAACATGCAAAAACCCACAAGATTTATTTCAGTGTGTCTGGAGTGTGCCAAAGCATAAAAATATATTGAAATTTAAAAGGGCTAATGTAATTATTATATAGATCATGGACAAAGCTGTCAGTCAACTCAGAATGGTACAGCCACCTATTTCTAAACATCTTATAAATCCATTTTTGTGATGTTTCCTACATGAGTTCCACCTGTTGCAGTAATTTTTGACCTCAATTTCAAGAACTGAAGTTCCATAGACCTCTTTAACCACTGGAAGGTTCACTACATGAAAAAAAAAGAAAAATTTAAGAAAACACATCTATAAACAGCGCTAAAGTCATCTTGCGAAAGGCTCTTACGAACAGTGTGTTTATCATCAGTACTAATTAAAGCCTGGAATCTGACCCCAGAGTTAGAGACTAGCCCAGTCCTGGCTACAAATCAGCCCATCTAACGAAACAAACCCTCTAAGCAATACCACATGGAAGACCGATGGTCTCTGGTAGGATTGGCCTTTGGTGATAAGATCAATGGGGAGGCGAACACGACTAACAGTATTTCAGTGCTTTGATACTCCGCTGATAGGCGCTATAAAAAACCTCAGACAGTTTGTATCGGCCCACGCTCGCCAAGCATGGCAAAACGCCAGCTCAACCTTTTCTCTTGAGGGACAGAAGCAATGCTGAAGATGGGTGATGGTTTTTTGCCGCCAACTAGCAAGCGGTGGACAGACACCCATGACAGTGAGGTGATAAAGTGACAAGAGCCTTTTCCCCCTGCAGGAAGCACATGCATCTTCTCACAGGAGGACCAAAATTGCAACTGTAAAGCAAGCGAGCCAGCCAATAAAGATTATTGTGGGCCTGCTAGCGTGCAGAGTGCTAAAAATTTGCAAACTCCAATCCTTCCTGCGTATAACATGGAGATCAAACTACCTCTTACTGCTTCCAGCTGTGGGAGGCTGAACAGATGCAGCAGGAAACCTGCAGCCACGTGTAGAGGGAAGGTGGCGCCCATCTGGTGTGTGCTCAGATGGGGGAAGCCTGTGCACGTCACGGGAACTGCTGCGGGGAGAGGGACTGCTTTGTGGGGCCTCCATGCTGTGTGAGGTTCATTTAGGCCCCATTTTGATGAATTTGGAGGCATCCTGACCTTGGTCTGGCCCTCTGTGCCGAGGGCCCTATGGAGCGCTATGCCTGTGGTGAGGCATGTGGGGCAGATGAGGCTTAGTCAGAGGAAACTTAGCAGTGGCTGGTTTATGGCTTTATCCACCAATCATTTATGACTTTATCCACCAATCATTTAGGCAAACAAGGGCAACCTACTTCCACTGCAAGGCTGTAAACACATACGTGTTTCCTAATCCCCCTGTTCCTCCTGAACCCAGAACACATTTAGTAGCCTGCCTGGAAAGTCTCCTCTTTACCTGATGGCTCCCAAGAAAGGGCTGGTTTAAGAGTGTAATCCCAGAAAATCATAGAATCATAGAATGGTTAGAGTTGGAAGGGACCTTGAAGATCATCGAGTTCCATACCCACCCTGCCATGGCCAGAGACACCTCCCAGGTTACTCAAAGCCCCATCCAGCCTGGTCTTGAACACTTCCAGGGATGGGGCATCCACAGCTTCTCTGGTCAACCTGTTCCAGTGCCTCACCACCCTCACAGTGAAGAATTTCTTTCTAGTATCTAATCTAGATCTCCCCTCTTTCAATTTTAAACCATTACCCCTCATCCTACCGCTACACTCCCTGGAGTGGGAGTGGCAGGCAGCATTCATTGGCATTGCAGGGAGCATCCATAGGTACCCAGCTCTGGCTCTGTGAAGAAGATTCACTCTGCTTTTCTCTAGGACTTTCCCCACCTCTCTTACTCACCTCTCAGCTTGCTGGCTATTGGAGATCCCCCTCTTTGCCCAGCAAATGTAGTGCCTGACTCTGAGGGAAGGGGAGTCTAAACATAATGCAACATCCCAGGACCTCCTCTGCAGCCCTTATGGGATCCCATAGAGAATGATGGCTATCCTTACCCAATTCATTGTCAGCATGCTCTGTTAATGTGATAAAGTAGAGGAGAGGGCTGATAAGAATAAGAAATGCAGGAGCACAGGGAATGAAGATAAGATGTGAGCATGAGATAGGAGAAATTCAGCTATCAGCACTGGTTAATTAACTGTGTCCATCACCGTCCTATAGAAATGAAGACATTGGGCAAAGGATGGGTTGCACTGTACTTACACTGTGCAGATCTTCAGAGGACCACATCCAAACTGCTTGGGGGGAATTGTCAGTGTCCCATGCTAACTCCCAAAATGAGAAGTGTTTGAGATATTGGTGGTTGGGCTGGGCTGAAAATGTGCCTGGAAGGGCTATGACACATTAGCAATATAGATGACTGAGTCTCAGTGCCCAGAAATGTTCCCTGGCATTGTTCAGTTTATTAGCACACACTTTGCCTTTGGGAGCTCATCACCATGGGGATTAGTTGACGTTTGTACCACTGCAATGTGCTAATTGCTACTTTTAAGAGTATGGTCTTCTGAATACTGTTGCAGGAGGTAAAACAAAAGGATCAGTAACTTCCAGAAGCGAGTGCATTAAACACAAAGATACTCACATAGTCTGTGGAAGTAAGGCATCATCATTTCATCGCAAATATATTATAGCACCAGAGAAATTGCTCTGCTTAAACAAGCATTAAGAGGACAATTTCATTACCTGGCAAACCTAACACTGGATGTATGTCTCTTGCCTTTGAGAGACATTCTTGATGCATTCTCATAGCAGGGACACGAATACACCCTGACGGCCTTGTGAAAGAAAAAGTGAAAGTGGAACAGAATATAACCTGTAGTGAGTTAGGAATTGCCATCGCAGTTTAGTCAAATGCCTTCTGCAATGTGGTATTCTGCCTCTGGCAGTTGTAAGCACAGATGCTTTGAAGAAAGGTGCAAACCCCACACAATGTACCACTCTGCAAGGAGCTGCCCGTGGAACGGTTTCTGCTTAACTTGAGGAGGTTCATTATGTCCCAGAGCATGACGACTTATCCCAGCTTGCATGACTCCTACATTTTTATCCAAGCTTGTATAAGAGTAGATGTGGTGATTCATACACATCATTTGGTGCTGCTTTTAGCATTTGTGGAGAAAATGTTAACTGCTCCTTCTTACTCCTTTGATTGATTTTTACCACTGGAGTTATCATGGGGCTGGTGAAAAAAAGAGGCAGAGGCAGGTGCTCTGGCTTCATCTTATAACACATCTAGATTTGGATAATTTCTTCCAGACTTAAAAAAAAACAGGGAGCTGCAAGGGAAACTACCTGGCATTAGCAAAGCCTGCCTTGCTTTTTAAATATATAACTTTCAGGTTGAACCAGACTTTATTTCTGTTTGTGTTGTGGCATGACACCTTGTGACTTTGATTTAAGCAGGGGAGCAGGTGGGAGCTTTGGTGACTTTCCGCTGGCTGGAGATTTCTCATTAGGAAGCCAAGTTCACCTGCCGGCTTCAGCTGTGAGCCTCCAGACACCTCCAGGCTGTTCCCCTTTGGTTTTGAGGTCTCTCTTGCCCCATGGGTGGGTTAACTAATGACATTCCTCTGTTCCTGCCACCTCCTCTTACCCAGAGCGCCACACAGCTCTCAGGTCCCATTGATGTGGTCCCATCAATCCATCATCATGTAATGTGGTGTGGACCCTGACCCCCCCCCCCCCCGCCTCATGACGGCTTCCTCACTGGAATTGCAGATCTTGTTTCCATTTGCAAGCTTGGATCTCTGAGGAAGGAAGAAATGCTTTATGAGTCACCACCCTCAAGAGCTTTACACTTCGAGATGTAAATGTAGGAGGATATTGTTCAGAGGTCTTTCAGTTTGCTCTAAAAACCTGCAAATTCAGGTGCAGAAACCAAAATCTTGAATTTCTCTATTTGGCTATATGGAAATGATTATAGCAAAATGCTGATACCTGCAGAACCTTCCATGTAATTTTCACAGCTAGGAAACAGCAAATACAAAGACCCTCAGCTCCAAGCTGGCTTGAGAAACGAGCTTCCATTTACCATTGTGTGCTTTGCTCTTGTTGGTGCCAACAAGCTCTAAGCAAGTTGTCTGCAATAGCAAATCCTTATATCACATAAGTATAAATGACATGTTTTTATGAAGGATTCCAGCATGTTGGCTACATCAGAAAGGGAAATAGGTGGAAAAGATAATGAGAATGTAGTTGTTAACTGGCATGTAGCAAAGGGAAAGTCCAGCTTCTAATGTATTGTGGAACTATCTGGTAAAAATTTATGCATGCTTTTGGGCTCCATTTCATCCACAGATTAGAAGCACTAAAGTTGCCACAGGAGAGGCCAAGCACATTAGCGAAATAACACAAGTACTCCACCCTTGGAAGATCCGTAAATACAGTACTCCAAAACCATCTGTCAGCCCTCCAAAACCACTGCAGGAAAGGTAAATATTAATAACTGCTACTAACATCTAGAAAGAGCAAACTGGGATTTCTTCTGGGTGATGGCTAGTGCTTAGACTAAACCATCTCAACAACTCCTTCTGTGACCAAAGTGGGAAAGAGGTGCAGAGAAAGGGGCTAAGAAATGAGAAGAACTAAGCCAATTCCAAACACTGAAATTCATCACTGAAAAATTAGGAGTTTAAACAAAACAATAGTGACTTGTAGATTATCTGTCTTTTGATCTGGGCTTGTAGAGATCACTTGGTTGACTTGTTAGATACTTTTACTTCAGCTAAGAATGCCAGCTTCCTTTTCCTCTTGGGTAATTACTAGTGACTGGGAATTTGGATGCCAAGAAAAACACTAAATACTGCCTGAGCCACCTAAAAATCCAGAGAGCCATCAAATAAAAAAGCAATAGAAAAGGAGCCTATAGACTGATGTGAGGAAGTTGAGGATGGAAGAAGTGCCTCTGATTTATCAGCCTTGTGAAGCCTTTCTTACTTTGTTTCAGTGCCCCTGTTCTGCTTAAGAAAGCAGTTGTTAAAGGGGCCAAACAGGTAAGATCAGGAGAGTTCCACGTGGTCTTCTTGACTGATGGAAGTTTATGATGGGGTGGCTATACCAAAAATTGGCACATGGAGCGTCTTGCTGAAGGACCCACACAGTTTTGGGATGCTTGCTTTGGTCAGACTGAGTTAAAGCCATGGCTCTGACCTTTCCCCACAGAGGTTTTAGTGCTGAAGCCTGGAGTATTTCTGCTAGTTTATCAAGGGAAAAAAAAAAGGGGGAGCTTGGATCAGTCTCAGCTAGACTGACAGATGTGCTGGGGCCCAGCCTGTCCCAGGATGAGAGCAGCCAGTGCCGAAGGAGAAACCCATTTCTGCAGACAACGCTGTTGTGGCATCATCCTTCATCATCAGTTGTGGTAACAAGGGGCTACTGTGGATGGTGGCAAGTTGGCAGAGTGCTTACAGGGCTCTGTGCACATCAAAGAGGAGATGAAAGGCCTATCAGCATCATACCTCCTTCTCCTCCTCTTTTCAGCCAGGACACGCAGTTTTGCTGCGGTGAGACGGATGCTAAATCAGCTTCCCGAGCCAGACACAGCACTCAAGCTTTCAACAAAAGGCCTCAAAGTCCTCTTTGACCTCAGCATGGCCAGAGATCTAATTGCTGCCTCTGCCAGATATGACCTAATTTTTGATGAACAGATTTTCAAAATGGCTTAGTCTTGATAATCTATATATATTAGCTACACTTGTCTGTTATCTGCAAATGTAATATTGCCGGCTATTTACTTAACTTATATTGTCTCTATGAGATACCCTGCCAGCAAACTCCCTCACTAAAGTATCTACAGAGTGTTCACTTGGGTGAAACAAATTAAATGTTTTAGATGAGTCGGTATACTTAGGAAATACATTGGAGGTATCCATCCGGGCCTAATGAGAAGAAAATTAACGTTCCCCCTTTCTCTCTGAACTCCCTCCTGTTCATTTGTGAAGTGAAGAGAAACTTCAGGAGAGGCAGCGAATGAGCCTCGCTGACATTAATGGGAATTGCATACTGCAGGCAGATTTGGGAGTGTGCTTCCTATGGCACATGACATGGAGCATGTCACTGCCTGTCCTGACATTCACTAGTGTGTAACATCTAAAGGACTCCCTGCGCATCAGGAATCTTGACATAATGTAAAATTTTCAGAGAGGAAAAATTGCAGCAAATTGCACAGTAGTCTTGATGAGAAGGTACCAACACAGAGATGACTAATGGAGGTCTATGTGCTATGGTGGCTTTTTCTAAATTATATTTCTGCGGTAGTGCTTCAGAAGTTCATCTCTCTTCCCTGCTCTTCAATGTGGCTGGGCACTGAAGCTGCACCACTAGCCACTGAGGTAGCCAGGTGTGATACTTGGATTCACATTATTAGTTTCCGTGCTTAAAGGCTTATCTCCACAACCATGACGGAGCACATAATACCAATGACAGGCAGGGGACCCCAGTATCCTGATCAAAGGAAACAGAGCATCCTGACCCAGCTCCTCCCAGGGCTGTTGCAGAAGAGCATCAACCCCACAGACAGGGAGTGAGACCCACAGAGGTGAGTCAACAGGAGAGGGTTTGCGGAGCACCCTACAGGCTGAGGGGGGTTACTGGCTGTGTGGGAGTGGGATGCGAGGGAAGAGCATTTCGGGATTGCATGAGACTCAGTATGGGACATTTAGGGGAAGAAACAAAGGTGGGGAAAGGGAGGTACCAAGGGGGTCTGGGGAGGAAGGAGTATGCGAAAATAGAGAGGTAAGGGGATAAAAGGGGTCGGTCATGTGCAAACAGGCAGCTGGTCAGTACACTTGTCTGGCCATGCCCTGCACCTCATCAGCACAATCTGTCCTATCTCCTGATTAAACACTGTCTCTAACTCCTCTCCTGGGAGAGGGACCCTATTCAGCATCCATGGGTGTGTGGGGTCTGCTGCACCAGCTGGAACGGCAGCAGCGTCAGAGGAACGTGTGACAGGAGAGAGCAGAGTGTGTGTGTATTTTGTAGGTAGCTATATGTCAGTGTATGTTCACAATCAAATATCAAGCCAAACTAGCAGGTGAGTAGGATAAGAGGCTTTGGAGCCAGGTATTGAGGTGCCTGTAGGTTGGGGCCACATCCTGGAGAGACCCAAGAGTCTGTCAGTCAGCTACTGGAGGGACCAAAGGATATGGGGGACAACTGCGAGACCTGTGCATGTGTGCATGTGTATGCAAGTGTGTGCAAGGGGGTCTGCACTTCAGGTACCTGGAGCAAGGCCACAGCCACAGAGGTTTGCATGAGCAGGTGCCAGTGCCTGGGGAGACTGGGATCCAGGGGAAGCTGCTGGGCAGACTGGCAGTCCAAGACCAGCTGCTCGAGGGACCCACATTATATGCATGTGTATCGCAGACTCACAGAATCACAGAATGATATGGGGTTGGAAGGGACCTCTGGAGACCATCTAATCCAAACCCCATGCCAAAGCAGGTCCTCCTAGAGCAGGCTGCACAGGAACGTTTCCAGGTGGGTTTTGAATGTCTCTAGAGACAGAGACTCCACCACCTCTCTGGGCAGCCTGTCCCAGTGCTCTGCCACCCTCAAAGTAAAGCAGCTCCTCCTCGTGTTTCAATGGAACTTCTTATATTCAAGTTTGTGCCCATTTCCTCTTGTCCTGTCACTGGGCACCACTGAAAAAGGACTGGCCCCATCCTCCTGACACCCACCCTTTAAGTATTAGGTAAATGTGTACATTTCCCACTCACAGACCTTCATCTTGAACCACCAGAGAGCTGGACAGGATTAGCCCATTCGAGCCACCTGTGTTTGCCTGAGTATTTCTGTCTGTGTTATCTGTGTGGCCAGCCACGTGAGTACGTGCATCTCGTGTGGGTGTGGATGTGTGCCTGTGGTGGGTTCGTGCTCGGCCCCTCTACGGGGCGGACCTGGGGGCACGGATCTGCGACTGCCTCACCTTGGTCAGGCTGCTGGGTTTGGCAGCCCCTGCAACAGATTACTTGCAGAGGCATGGCTTGTTTTCATTTTATGTCCATTCATCAGTTTTGCTGAGAGAAATGTGGAATGAAGTACTAGCAAAAAGGAGCACTTGGGCTGATTTGTCTTCCCCAAAAATCAAAGGTGTGTAAAACTGGATTGTAGTGCTAGGTTTAAGATTCCAGATCAGCTCTGCCATTAGTGTAGCTTGGACTTGAGCATGCTTTAAACACCCAAATAATTACCCAAGGCCCTGGCGCTTCTTGGAAACTACACTGAGGTCTCCTGTGGTCACAGTAACCTTCAGGCCATTGAAGTCTGGCCCCACCATCTGCAGCCACGTATCTGGATGACAGATAATGAGAGGGAAGAAAGGGCCGAGGACAGAAAGCTACGAGAGAAAAGCCTGAGATGAGAGAGAAACCTCACTCATCCGCATGCAAGACAGGCTCTGCCCCAACATCTCTTTGAGCCTATTGCTCCACTTGAATCTACAAAAGGAATATGATAAAATAACCCAACAATAGGGCTCTGTGTGATTCAAGTGACAATACTATGTGTGTCACAAAAGAAAAAGCTTTTGTTTGTATTTGGCTGGTATCTATGAATCACAGTGGCCACAAAGATTTTCACCAACCTTTGCGCCATCTTTGACAGTCTGCAGATGTCCCCCACTGCCGGTTTACTTCAAGTTTCAGCTGGTTTAGCAAGGAGACCTTGCAGACAGCAGCTATGATGGCCTTTCTTTTAACTGTATTTTACCTTACATAGTACTTCTTGCTTTTTAAAGGTTTTTTTTTTTAGACTTGAGCAGAAAGGGTGTGAAACAGTGCTGTTGGGAATTGGTGATACTTGCTGAGTGGTATTATAGACAGCTAAAATGACTCAAAAAGGAACAAAGCAAAAACACCCTAATATTTCCTCCCCCACCCTGTTTTCCCAAATGGCTGAATCTAATCTATGTAATAAGGAGTATCACTTCCAGCCGGAGGAATTATTTGAATGTGATGTGCTAAAGAAGATATTGAAGACAGTGAATAACCGCCCTTCTCCCACTGCGCTGTTTACTGATTTTATCATTAGATTACCGCACCGTGGTTTTTTTGAACCACCAAGCTGTTACACTAGCCCTAAATGACTTTCACTCTCTTGAATGAAACGTCTCCTCAATTCAGAAATCACTTATTTTGCCAGGAGTGGGGCCTCCACTGGCAGGCACCTGAGGTAGAGCAGGTCCCTCGGCAGGCAGCACTGCTTTTATTTCTCTGCAGGCCATAGATTTTAAGGACAGGAATCACCATGAACGTTCAAGTCAATGTCCTTTTTGCATGGGCCACAGGACTTACTGAGATCAGTTCCTGCTTCAGGTCCAAAGACAATGGTTGAAATGAAACAGATCTTTCTGGAAAAGCTTCCAGTACAAACATCTTTTTATCCAATGAGTTGTTCCAATGATGAAGTGGTTTCTTACAGTCAATTACTTTTAATTAAAAATTTATTTCCAGCCCCCGCCACTGGATCTTATTTTGTGTCTCTGCCTGCCAGACTGAAATAGTCTCTCCAGTCAGCTGTTAACATATAAATGACTATAGGTTGCAATCAAGTCACCTTCTGCTTTGATGGTCCCTTCAGACTTCTCTCTATCAGGTACCTTTCCCAGTCCAGCATATTTTTCTGCTTTGTTTGTGAATAGTCTTAGGAACATCAACACCAGTGTAAGGTCTCTATCTCCCACCTGCTTCCTTTCTTCCCCAGCGTTCTCTCCCACTAAGCACAGAAACACATTTGTATCAGAAACATCTTCAGACGATGAACATATCCCCTGTGCAAGTGCATTTTGAGGCCAGAGGTTTGCCCATCTTCAGTGCATCTGCCACATGATCTGAGGTTTGTCCATCTTCAGTGCATCTGCCACATGATCTGCATCACCCTTGTTGCCTGATGAAAATGTTATGCCATACCAACTCAAATCCTCAGGATTAGCGTCAGGCTGACAGGTCTACAAATTTTCTGGGTTGTGCCATTTATCATGCTAGCTTTCTCCCAGGCATCTGGAACTTCCCCAGTGTGCTAAGATTTATTTTCTTTAGCTGGCTTTTTTTTCAGACTGCTGGATACAGGTTACTCAGATCTTCGCCTGACTTCATTGTCTGCTGTTTAACCTCCTCTTTAGTTACAGCTAGAACAAAAAGTGTGTGATCACTATTGGTTGACATGAATAAATGTAAATGATCAGGGTTTTTTTTCCTCCTTGGATATAGGACAGAAGTATTACAGAATAAGCCTCATTTTAACTTTTTTTTCTTATTGGCAGTTTTACTATTTCCATCTCGTAATGGACTCGTGTCATTGTTAGTATCCTTTATGTTCTGGAAATACTTAAATAAAATCCCAAACATAGAACAAAATCCTCCTCAACAGGCAACTTTCCTTAGCTCTGCTTGTCACGGTTCTTCTTGTGACCCATTCCTCCTTTTACCAATTTTCTCCAAATCCTACCTTGTAATTTATACATATTGTCATTAAGCTCTTTCTGCATTTTCTCTTGGGGTCCAAGTACACATATGCATAAGAAGTTTTACTTCCCTTCTGAGGCAGGCCATTTAATGACTGCAGATTTCTTTCTTGGGTGTGGCTTTTTGGGCATCTGCTTAAGTATTATCCAATGAGTCTCAATCATCATCAGATTTTCCTGTTAATAAAATCTTTCTCCCAGTTGAATTTCTCACAGCATTGTTTTCAGTTAAAATGAAATTTTCTCTTTAAGGCGCAATGAATATACTTTATTGGCTTGGACTTCATTCTGTTTGGAGATAACAATAAATATAACCCCACTGTCATCAGTTATACCCAAACCATTGCTAATTGTTCATTTTATAATCTGTCACTCTGCTGTAGTAAAGACAAGATCTAATGTAGGAGATTTCCCAGTTGGATGTAAGACTGAAATTGTTGTCTATAACATTTGCAATGGTAGTCTTTCTCTCAGGTTGGTTTAGTACAGAAAATTTGGACTTCTTCAGAAAGCCAGGATACCCAAAAGGTAAAAAAAACCCCAACCAATAAAAGTCAAGAAAACAGCCTGTCATGCTCTCTAGTGGTTTGTCAAATCTTCTCTTGGTCTCTAAAGTGTGCAATCAGATCATCCTGATGCAGCACACAGTACATCTGCAGGGCATGCATCACCATGCTGTGCAGATACCCAAACAAACAAAACCCAAAGCTGGGAAGAAGGGAGCTTTGTCAGCCCAGCGCCTCGCTTGCCTGATGAGCCTTGCTGTGCAGAGACATAGCCCTTTGGTGCCCCCAAAGCACTTTCCCCCCATCCCAAGTCCCATTTCCACTCATCCCAAGTCTGTACCTCTGAGATGCTCGAGCAGCGTGGGACCCATGCCCTCTCTACAAAACCAGCCTTCACCTCTCTCAGAGCTCAGTTGGCTTCTCACTCTCGATTTCCCCTTAGTGTTTTGCCTTGCAAGCAAGGCCACCTCCCCAAGTCTCTCTTCATGTAGAAAAGAGGGAGTTTTTAGTTTGATTTAGAAACATATCTCTATATAAATATCCTTTGCTTTTTTTCCCAGCTGACTATATTCTGAGGAAACCTCCTGCTGGCCCCTCTAGGAACTGAAGTCCCATAATCTTTTGCAGACTTTAATAGAAATAGCACCTTCAGCAGCCCATGACACATCACTATTTTGTTGGTACCTCACTTCATTGGGGATTCAGAAGATGCACAGGCTCTTCATTTGTACAAAGGGATGCCCTCTGATGTCAAAACCAAAATGGTCTGGCTGCAGGTACACCACAAAGCTTCTGGGTAAAATGTGGATTTAATGCATGGTGCACCCAATTTGAAAAAAATTGGTGCACCCAATTTGAAAAAAAAAAAATGCACCTGAGGAAAAAGTTTGTAAACACAGCACCTAACAAAACGTCCCCTGTGTGCCTGCATCTGCCCAGCACAGAGAGATGACGTCAATATAACCACCTCATGCAAATCTAGGAAATGCGGGTCCTGGAGCTCACTTTGTGTCTAAGGGATTCACTGTCAGCTTTTTCTGGTCCACCAACATTACATGTCACTCTCTCAGTTTCATTTTAGAAGTCCAGTTAGTGCTACATGCAAAAAGCGGTATTACCTTGTGCCTCAAATTTCCTCATATTCTATGTTGCATTCTTTGTGCTGTGGTGGGGAGTGATGTACGACATAAGAGGCTATCCTGCTATGTGAAAACTAAATATTAAGATGTATCTGCAAGTAATAGAGAGGAAATATTTTTCTAAATGTCTTAGATGAAAAGCCGAACCTCCAAACCACCATTTCTCACACCTGCTTTTAGTACACTACCAGTATCCACAATACTAACCTATTCCACAAGGGCTGAAAAGGTAACAAACAGAACTTGTATAATGATTTCATTTTTTAAAACATTTGTCTGATTTACACATACATACACACATATAAAGAATACTAAATCATTTTCTGTTCTTGAGTTTAGTTTGCAACACCCCCAGTGTCCGCAAGATATTTCCCTTCTTGGAAGACTTTTCCAAACAATCCAGAAGAATTCAGATTTTGTTGCGTGGTTATGTGAGGATATTTTTCCCCTTTTAACTATTTAATCCTTTGGTTTTTTTCTTTTTTCTTTTTTTTTTTTTTTTTCCTGGTCATGTGTGCTGGCACTTGTGGAAGCAGCCTGTGTTTGCACTGTGGGCCACCGGTAGCCAGTTCAACAACACAGGAGCACAAACACACACAAGGACACACACACACACACACGCACACAGAGGGCTCCACAGAAAAGTGATTAATGACCAGTTTTCATGTCAGAACTGTGATATTTCTGGCTGGACAGCTTTTTACCCATTCTTTTTGGTACAAAAGCCATGGCATAAAGATAAGAGGCAGAGCACTTAAGACATGTTTACAAAGATTAAACCACTGACTTGGCTTTAGTTAAAGTAAATTCTCCTGCTTCCCACTGTGCAATGAAGGTTTACAAAGGGAGGACTGGCAAAGGTTGCTTCATCTTCTTTCCTGGCACTGTCTGTTGGCTCCAAAACAAATGCAGGACTTAAACCACATAAAAGGGCAGTGAGGTATTAGCACTTTTGAGGGGTTCGGCATCTGACACATTCCTAATCTGCCTGGGTAGGTTTTAGATCCCAGCCGCTGCAGTGCCTCCATAATGACAGGGCAATTTAACAAGCCCAAAATTCCAGCTTCCCTCTGCAGATGGGGAGTTACCGAGCCCAGCGCTCAGCCCCTCTTCGCTGCCATCATTGCCGGGAGGGCTGCCATCCTGCCCGGGGCCAGGGAGGGGTAGGGGGCCCCGAAAATCATATTGCGCGATAGACTGAAATGCTCCCTTTTGCCCTAAGGTTGAGACCATCGGAGGTTGACCTGAGGAGGGATTTTAGGGGGTGATAAAAGGGGGGAAATGCTCAACTGCTCTCTGTTGGACCTTCGGACCAGGAACGTTAGCTTGGCAGTACTTTTAGAGAAGTGGCAGAAACCTCTAGCACTGAAGACACGATGTTACCGAGGGGAAAGGGGCTGCCTGCTCTGACAGCCCCCGGGAGCAGAGCGTGGCAGAACCACCGCAGGGCAACAGGGAGGAGGAGTAACAGCAGAAAACAAAAGGGGACAGCAGGAACATAAGTCCTAAGAGAACAGATCAAAAAACAAATAAGTAGGGCTCCCCCAAAACCATATTTAAAGATCTCAAATAAGTCTGAAAGTTTTGTATTAATGTATTTGCATTAATGCTAGTGTGACGCACTACTCTGCATGGCTTGCAGAAAGAGATTGTCTTGGCTAAGGCAGGAGAGTCGGGAAGGACAAATATCATATCTACCCCTAAAATGGAAAATTAAGCAGATTAAGCAAACTATGTACCTATCAGATTATTCCTCTCAGAATTGATTACAACAAATAATGGTTTAATACTAGTAAATACAAACATGAAGAAAGGAAAGGAATTGAATAACAACCTTTCACTTTAGTCTGGCTTTTGTCCCTGGTGAGGAAAACTGCTGTTGAAGTCCACTTTGGGACATGTAATCCAGAAGAAGGCACGGTGGGGCAGGAAGGCTGTATTGAAAGAATATTGTACTGCCACTCAAAGTGGAAGGACATATGGGCTAGGTGTGGCACAGCCTCTCCCAGGTTCAGTCATGTTCAATATTTTTATTCATGCCCCAGACGAAGGAACAGAGAGGATATACAGATGGCAGCCAGCAGGGAGGGACTGTCAGGAGTTTGGAGGACAGGATTAGAATTCAAAATGATCTTGGCAAACCAGTGTTTTTAAGGTCTAACAGAAAAGCATGCTGTTCTAGAGACAAGCTTATAGATTCTGCATCTCACCAGGAATAACTGGCTATATACTGCAGGATGCAGAACAGCTGCCTGGAGAGCAGTTCTGCAGAAAAGCCATCAAGAGGCTGTAGTGGATCACAAGATGAACAGCAACTTTGTGTTGTTGCAGAAGAGGGAAGGCCCAGACTGAGGACACACAAGCAGAATTACACCCTAAGAAACACACAATCAAATTTCAGCTCTACGAAGTGACTGGGAAGATTTGTGTGTGCTCTGGGGCACTGTTCTCCAAGAAAGATGTGATTGAACTGTACTAAGCTGAGAGAACAGCAAAAGGTCTCATTAGAGACCTAGGAATACAATGCAGAAGAGAGGACTTTCTGCCATGGCAGATAGGATGACAAGAGATGGGCACAGATTAAAGAAAGGAAGACTGAGGTTAGAGATCAGGAAACACTTTCTAATGCTAAAGGGGGGTCACAGAGCAACAAACTGAACCATGGCGCGTCCACCACTGTAGGCTTTTGAAAGGTTTGTGGGAGTACCTGAGATGTGCCTGAGCCCAGCTGACAGCAGAGGATTGGTCCCCCCGACCTGTAGATGGGGTCAGATGGCTATGTCCTAGCCTGCTTCCCCAGGGGACACTCAAACCACACTTTTTGACTTTCAAAACTGCCTTTCAGCAATTACCTCGGATCAGGACCCACAAGACAACCCTTTCTTACAGTCTCTCAGTGTATACCATCTTCTTCATCATGCTGGCTTCTGAGAGTCCCATCCTCTAACACCAAGCTGGGTTTTATGATACAGGAAGCTGGAGTCAGTGCTAGAGGATTTGGGGGTCTGCATGGAAACATTGCAAGCCTGAGAGGCATATTCAATGGTCTGGTGGGACAAACTGCTGCCATAATTGCTGGGCTAAGCTCATTTCATTAGGAATGGGGTGAAATAAGTCTTACTTGACAAAAACGTTTCCCCCAAATCAACAAGTGAGTCAGAACTAGAATAAAAAATATATATATAAAAAAAAAAAGAAAGATGACTGGCGAGATCTCTCTGCTAACCCCATACATTGTTGTCTCCATTACAATGCACACACTGGACAAGTAAAGTCTATGGG
Source organism: Limosa lapponica baueri (assembly GCA_002844005.1). NCBI lineage: Eukaryota > Metazoa > Chordata > Aves > Charadriiformes > Scolopacidae > Limosa > Limosa lapponica. Next base: position 225,881 of record KZ505982.1, read on the forward strand.
GCCATACTTTCCTAATAAACAAATAAGCTTTGAGTGAAAAGAGGTTAAAAGCAGGCTTAGGGTACAGATCTAACAACCACCTCAAAAAAAAAAAATCAAAAGAGAAATTTGTGATTTTAGAAGGACTTTTTCCTTCTATTTCAAAGTAAAACTGTGTTTTAACATCCATTTTCAGTCAATAGTGTTAGTGTGTGTATGCTGGCAACTATAAATGTTTACCTCACCCCAAAAAAACATGCACATTAAAAAAACTGCAGACAATCGGTGGGTTAGTGTCTTGGGGGATTTAAAACGCATGGTGTGCAAGCCGGTTATCAAAATTCATAAAGGAACGACTGTGCTGCAAGACTTCTCAGGGGAGGTACAATACATTCTGCTCACACTTGAGAGCGCGACTGTGGCACAGCCAGCTGGGTTTTTAAATGCCCACCATTGTGGTTTGCTCCGTCCATCAGTCAGTCACCTCCCAGATAAAGTTTCTTGCAGCATTCATTTCTGGGCTTTAATGCTCTTAAGAACCAATGAACTGTTGATTATAGGGGTGCCTCAGACTGTCAGAGGGTTTCTTTTACCCTCATTACATGGCTTAGATGTTGGGGGGAAAGGGGGGTGTGGAATAAGCAGACAAGAACAAACTGAGGAAACATCTAAAGACCATGAAAGGGCATATTTTCTACACCAACTCCCACACCGCCCTTTTGCAGAATTTGCAGGCATGTCTATTTGCATTTGGCAAGTGGGTAAATGAGCAGAGAGATGACATTTTATACAGGCATTCGCAGTTACTTCTTTGTTGTGCACAAAGAAGTTGTACAACCGCATGATTTTCTACGCACAAAATGGATGCAACTGCAAGTTCTTCAGGTGCACTTAAAAATGCTGTTAAGAACCTGCATATGACTCTTTCAACATGGAATTCACTGTTCTCACTTCCACTTCTTCCTTACCTCACATCTTTAGCCAGAAATATTAAAAATACACAGTGCTCATAGAGAAGCAGCAGCCTCAGCTCTGAATCTCCGTGTTTTTCTGTGTTTGAATAAAACGTTTAATGTTACTTGAGCTGGCAAGAAAGGTGGGGGGTTGTGTGTGTCTCAGTAGAAATTAATGTTTGGGTTGGCTGGACAAGCTCAGGAAATTTCTGTAGTGAGCATGATGAGAGAGGATGTTTGGCAAGATGTTTTCCAACAGCTGGTACAGGTGAAGGATTAGGGGGAAAAATACACTTAAGAGTCTTTTCCCTGATTTTCTAGTTTCTACCCCTCTTAGACATGCAAGCAATTTTAGATTCTAAAACAAATCTCCCTGAAATCAATGGGTCTCTTTCCAATGACACAGTAAGGCTTGAAGCCGGTGTTCCAGATGTTGTGTTGGTTATTAAAGACATTTTGATGTTCCTCCCTGCCCTTTTAAACTCAACTGCTTTAGGAGGAAGGAGCAGATACTGGCCTCTGTTTGCAGCCTGGGCTTGGGGAAACCACTCAGGTGACTCTGCCCATGGTAGGACCAAATGATGTGTCAGTGTCCTGACACAGCAAGTGATGGGTTGAGATGTTCCACTGTTTCCTCCCTTCCTGTATGGGTGGAGGATGACGGAAGAAAGGCCACTAAGGGTACAGACCTTCAAACTGCCTGATGGCAAAAGTGGTATAGAGGGGAATACACACATATAGAGGGGAATACACACAGCAACATGGTTGGACATGGTGTGATGTGCTTTGTGGGACATTAAGGATGGGGACAACCCTCATCTGGTGCCTTTGCCTAAGGGTCCTTGATAAAGCCTGCATGATGCAGTGAGAAAGCAGGATCAGGCTTTAAAACCCAACATAATTTGTTATGCAGAGTTTCCAGAGATTGTCTTCATCCCATTCCCTCAGTGATACAGCTCTGCTAGACCATAAACACTTCAGAATATTCTTGATGTATTTGGTATTTGTAATATATAGAGACTTCTGCAAAGTGAACATTTACTGACTCTAGGATTGGTTTTGCTTAGTTCATTATGAAGATCAGAATTATTATAAACCTACACAAATTGAAACAGCCTTTTGGCATGGCTCTGACATTAGAACTAAGTTAATAAAAACAATGATATATAGTATTCGAGTATCATTTAATCTTAGGAATCCATAGTGAGCACAAAGACCAAAATAAACTCTCACAACATGCATGTTTATTCACATATTAAGATTCCCTGAGACTGTTCTACATTACTGACTTTCATATGCTTGGAAAATAAGAACGCTTTTTCATATTCATGCTCAGTGAGTGAAAACACATCACTCAGGAGACCATCTGCTTCTCTCTGGAGCGCGGATCTTGACCTTAACACGTTGGGCTGCATACAAACTCCAAGGGGAAAAGATGTATTTAGGTGCTCCAGTGCAATCTTAAGAGCATGGATAATTCAGTCTGCATTCAGGGGATTCGCTGTTAGTTCAGCTGCTACAGCAGCCAAAATTACGGGAGATGATTCAAGTTTTCACCTATCTATCTGCCTCAGTACAACTATTCTGCCACAACCCCTTTGCCATTTTACTCCGACTCATTTATACAGGGGTAAAACCCGGGTCCCTGAGAAACAGATGAGAGATTTGCCACTGACTTCCCTGGGATCAGGATTTAGCCTGCAGCAAGGAAAAGGAAAAAAAAAAAAAAAAGGAAGAAAACTAGAGGCAGCAAGTCCATCTGGAGAGTGGCAAGCTGCCCACCACCTCGGTGCCCGCAGTCAGCACAGCCCGAACAAAGGCAGGGGAAGGGAGAGGTGGGGTTTGGGCATGTACCGCTTTAACCCCGCCGTGGCTCCCCAGGCTCCCGGGGGGACACAGTGCCTGGTCAGGAAGCCTCTCTGTCCTCTGTTACTGGAGGGAACTGCTTTCTCTTTGGTCAGTTTAAAAGGAAGACCTGAAAGAGGCAACCCCGCAAGAAGCGCAGGGTTAAATCTGAGAAAGAGTGGCTGGGTTGGTGGGGGGGAGGAAGGAGCCACCTTTAGTACATCTTGAAGCTCTCAGTGCCAAGGTACTTTGGCTTGCAGGGCTGTGCAAGGAGGGGGAGCTCAAACTCCTTTAACATTTTCAAAAGCCATATTTTTTAGCCAGGGTTTAGTTCTGAAGGGACTTTTGAAACAGGTCCTTGGCAGGTGCCTTCCTGCTAAGAACATACCCTCCCCTCCCTGGGCTGTTAAGACCACAGCAAAAGAACATTTTGAGATGAACTGGACACAATAGGAAAAAGAAACATGCTGTGCCGGGGTGCTCACCTGGAGGTTTAAGGGGATAAAGACCACAGTGCAAAACATGAGCCCTAGTGCCTTGCAGTAAATTTATTCCTGCCTCAGGGTTCAAAAGCTGAGGCTGAACCAAAGCAGGGTTATCCTAAACGGGCTGACTCCAATGCAGCTACATAGGTCGGTAGCCTGGGTAATAGCAGGAGGAGAAGAGATGGTAGCATCAGCTGCAGAAAGTTGAGGTATTCAGGTAGCAGTTTCCTGCTGCCCTACCTGTGGTCACTGAGCTCAGAGTAAAATCACCTTGAGCAACTTCTACTTTGCTGGGGCAACATTATGGCTCCTGACTGCCATGCCAGCATTGCTTCAGGTCTAGGCTGTCCTTTGACTAACTATCTCAGAGTCAAGATACACCACCCCACCTGCCTTGAAACCACTTCTTTGAGGTCACAGCAGTTTAACGTGAGCTGTGCAGGTGGTGCAATACAGGACTAGAAGGGCTTTATGGACAGGAGAACATGAAAGAGAAAACTGGTCATTTTAGCCCGACTCAGGGTAAAGGCCCAATCTAATCCCACTACAAAAATTAGCTGAATACAGCTACCGATGTCAGTGAGAACACTGCTTGCAACTACTTGAGGAAGAAGGAAAGAAGAAAATTAGAAGTAGTAAATCCACCAGGTGGTGAATTTTGTTCCTTGTGTATGTGCTCAAGTGAACCTTGACGCTTACCCCTAGTGTCATGAAAAGTCCCATAGCGAGCTACGGGTATTGAGGAACGTGATCAAATCCCATATATGCATGAAATGACCACAGTTTTTAAGTGGCACAAGGGAAATGATAGCAGACAAAGGCACGCCTCTCCAAGTCTCAAAAAGGAAGTAACAGATGCACAGAGTGAATATTTTCTTGTAGGAGCATTCACAGTGGCACCTGGGGATCTAGAGGAGAAGCACCTCTAGAGAGATAACCTTAAAGATATTGATTCAAGACACAAAAATAACTTCCAGTCTATGAGAAGCCCAAAGGGAGCAAAGCATTACCTGGTAATAGTTACAGTGAAAGACAGCTTTCTCATGATGAGAAACCAAAGGAAACAGCTGAGCTGCAATGACAACACACAGTCTTTGGGGGATAAAAACTACAGACTGTAATATCAACCAACCAAGAAGTCAGACACTCTAGAAAACTCATGCATGAAAGAGATGGGGGAGGCTGTTGTACCAGTGGGAGATGACTAGAAATATTGTTGAGAGAGCTGCAAGGCAGTAGAGCAATGCTTGGAAGAAATCCAGGTGTAAAGAACAAGGGATGGCTTGATAAAGACCCTGGAAATTCTTGGAAAATCAACATGCAGCAAGAGTCACATGCTGCTAGACTCACAAGATTGTATTTGTGGGGTGAAAGACACAGAGCAGGAACATGCTCCTGAGAACATCTGACCAAGTGGATGGCACGGAGAGTGTCAGTCACAAGGAACTCCAACTCATGTTGGAAAAATGGAACCCTCCTAATTTCAAAGCATCTCCTTGTAGGAAAGAGGAGTGACATGGGAAGGGGCTTTTTTTCTGCCAAATACCAGTACGCAACCTGCTACCCCCGCGCTCGTAGCCCAGGGCCTGAAGTGCTGCAGGAGATGCCCATGCAACTGCTCAGCTGTGAGCACAGCAGCACCCACAGCAGGATGGAGCACTTTGCTGTCATCCCCAAAGGGACAGTGACAAAGGGGAAAGATTGATGACATCTTTCCAGCTAACAGAGCAGTTCTGAGCCAACTCCCATAGCCATCCCAGCGGTAATCAGAATTAGGGCTCAGGAACGGTCCAGAGCCAGGTTTTGATAATGTCCTGTTCCTGATGCATTATTAAAAACAGGAGGGGATAAATTCAGTCAAAGACTTTGTGAACTAGTTTTGTTGATTTCACTGCTTGAAACAATTCCAGGGGAATGGCAGGTCGCACGTCTGAATGTGGACAGGAGGGACCAAGCAGAGGCAGAAACTGCTGGGATGTCTCTTTCTCCAGTGCAGTCTGCAGAGGCACAGCCTGGCCATCCTGAGACACCCTTTACCGAGAAGACAGTAGCAGAGTATCCACACTAAATTAGGGGGCCAAATCTTGGCAAGGGTGGCTTGCTCATCAAAATGCTCTGTCCGAAGTTATGTGGGCGCATTAAGGCTTTCAGCACTTAACTCGGGAACAGAACAGGGAATAAATATTCAGGGGCCACAAGGGTGTAGCTGGGGGGTGGAACTGACCCAAATTTTCTTGTTATTATTGTTGTTATTGTTTTTCTATTAGTTCCTATTACAGCATATGGAGGGTCTGGTCTCCCCCCAAGAGCGAAACTGGCCTCTTTTGAAAGCCAAGTCCCCCATGGCTGTCAGGATTGGAAAGCTGTTGCAGGGGCTAAAATTTGTGTTTTGACGTTAGAAGTTTGGAAAATTTTAGAGATGAAATGAAGCAGAGCTGGCAGGGTGTGGGGAGGAGAGAGCATAAGGAGTTAAAAAGGTTACAAAAGTGTGGATATGAAACCAAGGAAAGTTAACTATTTATCGCAAATCACATTTGATAAAATGCAGAAAGTATTCTGGTTTGGTTTCTGATTTCATTTCCCATTTGAAGTTGAACTGAACTACTAAAAATGTGCTTTTACTGCAGGAGGTAGGTCAAAGTGTGCAAAGGAATGCAAGAAAGAAATACCCTTCGGATTATAAACACTGGCGGCATTGGTCATTAGCTGTAGTGAAGTCTTCACACTGCCTAGTTTGTAAATTAATTCAGAATAGATTTTGAACTTGAAAAGTAGAACGTGCTGTATTCTAAAATGAGACACAGAAACATTAAAGAAAATGACAAGATTAAAATGATCTGTAGACGGCTCCCCGTGGCCAGACCAATAGGAACATTCAGCATAGAATTAGCTTAAAATTAGCTCTAGTTTTCATTCAGAGCTGGCATGGCTCAGAGTCATTAGCCACTATGCTCTGTGTCAGCTGCTGCAGGACCTGCTGAAACCCGGGTATGGCATTTCAGCGGCCTGGCTTGCCAAGCCTCTTTCTACAGAACAGGGCAGTTTTGCAAGAAGCCTTTGCAAAATATTTTAATAATGAAAACTTTAAAAATACACAGCTGTTTTGCAAAACCCTTGTAACAAAGACCCCTTTGAGATCAGCTCCACACAGGCTCCGTAGTGGATGTGCTACCATCAGTACTCTCAACAGAGACATTATGGAGCCTGGCGTTCCCTCCATGCCTCTTTCACCCTCTGGGTCCCCTGCTTGGACCTTGCTTCTTTCAGGCGCTGCTGCCTGCTCAAATCCCTGCTTCAGTCCCTTTATTTGGGTGCCAGCAACCGCTTCCAGAGGTTAGGCGCATTTGCTCCTTGGGGCGACCTCCTCAGAGGGCTACTTGTCCTGCCTTGCTGCTCCTGTGGCTCAAACAGGTCATGCTGGGGCATCATTTGGGGTGAAATTCAGCTCCCAGCAGAACTGGGTAGTGCTGAGGAAAAGAAAGAAGTGGGCTAATAAAGCAAATGTCCCTGAGACGTACAAACACTTGGGCACCATTTAACTCCCAGGTGTGCATCTGAGCCCCCACTGTTTTAATTCAGCCTTTCTGCACATGGACCAACATCTGTTTGCATGCTGGGAGCATGGTGCAGGGTGCTGCTGTGCCTGAGAGCCACGTGTTGGAGGCTGGCATCAAGCTGAATTCCTCGATCATTGTTACCGACAAGTGTTTAGTGGAATCCATTTTCCAGAATGAATAGTTTATTGGGATTTGAATAGTTGCAGGGAGTTCATTGCTGTAAATAGGGTAGTGCCTGACTAGGAAATCTATTTATGGTTCTTTTATTACTGCAGGGAACATGGGGATTCAGCTTTTTAGTGTTAGAAGTATTTCCCTTAAGTGGTCATTAGAAGAAATAACTCCTAGATTCACAAGTGCTGGTATCTGTACATAAGCTGTGTTTCCAGTAAGTTTTAATGACAAAAGAGAGAAAGCTGGCCAAGGCAGCACATTGATGGCTTTCACTCTTCTCTCAGGGAAGCCAGGAGGAATTTCCCATGAGTTTGAGCAGGACCTGGCTGCTCACATCCTAGGCTGCTGCACCCCCTTGCTTTAACATCACAGGTGGGAGAGGTGGGAATCACAAACCTGGCAGAAAGGAGCCAGGTGGGGAGGAACCAGCCTCTCCCAGACATGCACAGGGTAAAACTCTTGTTTTGCTCTTCTGTGGTGCTTCCTCTGAGAAAATGAGGGTCCTGAACACGAGCAGTGTGAGAACAAACTGTGGTTGTACTTGGTTGAACTAAAACCCTGTCTAGCTTAGTATCCCACCTCTGAAAGTGGCCAAATGCACTTCTCAGGGGAGAGAACAGAGAAAGCACATACAATCCTCCCCTGAAATTCCCTGCCAGGCTCAGCAGTCTGTGTTTCAGGGACTTCTGGTGGCCCCAGGCCAGGAGACCTGGGGAGATTGTCTTGCAGAGTTGGGGGGGGTGCTGGCCTGAGGAGCTGCTGGATGAGGCTTTCAGGTGGATTCTGCACTGAGCCATGAGCTGCTGAGCTGAGAGCAGACTGGGGGTTTTGTCAGGTTTCACTTCATCCACAATCCCTTTCACTTCCAGCACATGAAGCTGTCACTCTGAGCATTTACCTGATCCCTGGGCAAGAGAGATGTTTCTTTCTTCAAACCATGAAGGCTGGCTACAACTCAGCCGGGTGGCCATGGCTGAAATGGGTAAATTGGGCACATTGCAGCATCCAGCAATCAGCCTGAATGGGTGCAATGGCAGCCACGAGCATGATCTGGGCATTGAGAGGATGCCCAACCATCCCTGGAGGTATTTAAGAAACGTGTAGATGTGGCACTTCTAAGCCATGCTCTAGCGGCCAAGATTGTAAGGGGGGCTTTTTTGTGTATGGTTGGACTCGGTGATCTCAGAGTTCCTTTCCAACCATGATGATTTTGTGATTCTGTAACACCTAGGCCACTTCAGAGGACTTTATCTCTCACAAGCACCGGTTCAAAGCCAACCTGCCAGGAGTTGGCAGTGATAGCAATTTGCCCACAGCTCCCAGTTGTTTCATAGACTGGAAGAGGTTGAGGTTCGTCTGATCCACCTGACTCCTGGGTCAATGAGAAGGATATGACCCCTGACAGATGTTATTCTCACCTGATCTTGAAGGGAAGCGGAGGAGAGAGCCACAGCCTCCCTAAACATGCTGTGTTTCATCACTCTCATAGCTGGAAAGTTGCTTTGTAACATGGAACCCAAATCTTCCTTGCTACAAATTAAGCTAAATTCCTGTTGACCTTTTCCTAACAGCCACAGGGAACAATTTTAATCACTGTTCTCTTTGTTACAGCCTTTGCATTCTGGAAAATGTATCACATCCCCCTTCATCTCTTCTCCTCCAGAAAAACAAACCCCATTCTCTCAACCTTTCCTAGTTGGTTATGTTTTCTAAACCTCTTCTTGCTGCCTTTTGGGTTCCCACCAGGGAGTCTGCTTATTAAAATAGAAGCTGCGTTTCACAAAGGTTGCTGCGTTACTTGGCACAGCAGTAAATAATAACAAGCACTACGCTGCCACTAGAAAATCCACGATAAGATCACAGAGTGAGGGGATAGGGAGGATCTCAAGAGATCATGCAGTCTGTTTCCTTGCACTGAGGCAAGTTCAGGGGAAGGGAATCGAGACAACCTCTTAAGCTTTGTCAGGTCAGTGGTGGCAACTTTCAGTGGTGGCATGTCTCCAGATTCCTGGCGGCCCACCTCATGTTTTTTACTGCCCTTGTACAAGTTTTTTGTATGTTGATGCAACTCCATGCCATGACAAAAGCATGAGAATTAAACACATTACAACTATACATGGATGCTTTTAAAGAATATTTAAAAATCACATATGAGCTCCAAAGCAGAAAACAGTCACAGGGAACAGCAGCATAGCAAGGACAGATTTACCAGCTGTGAAGATGAAGTCTTTTTTCTTTTGATTTTTTTTTCCCTGTTACTTTAATTTAGCACTCTCTTCTTTTCTCTTTCAAGTACTCAACTACAGTAAATGTAGGAAATAAAGATGAAATGGATAGATAACGTCTTTAAAGACCCATCCTCTACACACAAGCCTCGATACATAAATTGCACTCTACTTGTCACTTCCTTGGCAGGATTTCAGCCACAGAGCAATTTTTTATGCTGGAGGTGGCAAAATGGCAGGGTTTCCTGGCAGAGGGCAAAATAATTCTCCCCATACTCCCCTCTTGTTAAGTTCTAGGACAGTTTCACCCAAAAACAGATGAAAAGAAAAGCTTCTTTTCTTGTCAGTTCCCTGCCACAGATACATTGGCTAGAGTATCAGTTGTACTGAGTATTTGCCAGGGTTTCCCTGGGCCTGAAGCCCATGCAAGGCTTCTGCAGGTTGCAGGGACAGAAGACCTTTTGAAGGTCCCAATAGGAGTTGGCTGGAAGTTTCACACAAGCTCAAAATGTCCCCTCGAAGTGATGATTTCATACCACTGTTTTCTTTTCAAGGAACCACCCTGCGCATAAGTTTATGCACCTGAACCCTCCATCCCAGACAGGGTCCTGTCCAGAACATTTCTCCCTGCCCTGTATTTACACTGGGGTCTCAGGCCAGCAGATGCCACCTGGCCCAGCAGTCAAGGTGGAAGCGTTATCCTACAGGTGTTGGCACCGGAGAGTGGCACGTAAGCCCTGAAAGCAGAGATGCCGGCCACATGTGCTGGGCTCCTCTGGCTCTTGCTCCACTATTTCATTATTGCCAGTGCTCCTAAAAAGAAATGTTACACTCTACGGGATTTCCTTGCACGGATCCTGATGTAATCTCTCTCCCCTGCACAGAGGCGAGGAGTTTCTACTAGGAGAATCAACGCGGGAGAAGAGAAAAAGAGAAGCGTTATGCTTTTGCTTTAACCAAATGGGTCTTTCAAAAGCTAAAGCTAATGAATACCCACTTAACAACTCCGCATATAGCTCTGATAAACAAAATGTTTCCAAGTGGAATTTACAAAGCCGAACATAATAATATGAAGAGGGAATAAGAGCTTCCCCTTGTCAACTGGCTACTAACAAAAGAAAAATATGAGGAGTGAATACTTAGAAAAAAGACCAACAGTGCTGTAATATAATTAAAACCATTAAAAATGCCGTACTCTGGTTTTGCTCCCTGAAGCAGTATGTTATTTTTCTTTTTTAAGCTGTCACCACATTTTGATACCATAAGGAATAAACTAAATCAAGACAAACCTCCATTTCAAAGTTGGAGGATTTGATAGAAATGGTAACTTAAACTCCAGTAACTAGCAGAAGATGCTCAATCAACTGCCGCCATCAACATGTCTCTTTTTATTTGTTGACAGTAGGTATTCCTCAGGTATATAAACAGCACCAAAGCAGAAGAAAGACAAATGCAGAGGCGAGGCCAAGAGAAAGCACCCACAGAAAACTCACAGTTTTAGAAACTCAGAAAGGGCCCCATTCAGCAAAGCACTGAACCACATCTAGAATGATCCATATCTTATGTGTAACTTAAGAGTATGCAAAATTGCTTTTTTTTTCCTTTGGCAGACTTTCTGACAGAAGTAATGCAACCTTCCTGTCCCTTGCTATCATACATCAAGGTTTTCCTGATGCTAGGGAGGTGATGTAACTCTGACACGTGAGCAGAGATTCCACTTGCCAGCAAACTGCATGAGGCCACTCTTCTGTTAGAGACATGAAAGTATGAACCAAGGGACTGCAGGACCAAGCCACCTCATGTATTTACCTCTTTTAATTTCCTTCTTGAGGTAGAATGTAGTCTACTGGCATTGGGAATGGGACCAGAGGGCAATGCACAGAGCAAGGAACATTCACGAAATTTATTGCATGTCTTAAAATTTTAAGCAATAAACTATGAAATAAAAAAAAAAAAAAAGAAAAGAAAAAATGTATTAACTGCATTCCTGGCTAGTCAAGAAAAATTGCCAGTTATCATTTTTGAGCCTTGCAAAAAACCATATATTTAAGAATGTCAATCAACCTCTTCCCTACCACCTTCTAAAAACTCTAAAAGTGAATTGAGAAAGCTGACAATACACTAATAGCAGATTTCTCACTGAACTTGTGGCACTACACAGTGACCCAGACAAGCAATACTGAACATCCCAATTGCTAGCTTAGCAAAGGTGAACAGGACTGTTGCTTGCATCCCTCTGCAGGGCCTCTGGTCATTGCAGAGATGGAAACTGAATGCATGAGATCCTGCACAAACTCTTCTTAAGATCTGAAGCCATAGCCTTCTCCTTTATCATCCTACACTCTCACAAAAAAGAAGATACAAAGAAGTATAAAAAATACACTGTGGACAAGTCTTTCAATGATAGGGGGATAGGGGCCATAATATTGACACAACTGTATAGTCCCAATATATTCAGTGTATTGGGCCCCCTACCACAAGAAGGACATTGAGGTGCTGGAGCAGGTCCAGAGAAGGGCAACGAAGCTGGTGAGGGGTCTGGAGAATAAGTCTTATGAGGAGAGGCTGAGGGAGCTGAGGTTGTTTAGTCTAGAGAAGAGGAGGCTGAGGGGAGACCTTATCGCTCTCTACAACTACCTGAAAGGAGGCTGTAGAGAGGCGGGGGTCGGTCTCTTCTCCCAAGTTACTGATGATAGGACAAGGGGCAATGGCTTCAAGTTACGCCAGGGGAGGTTCAGGTTAGATATTAGGAAATATTTCTTTACTGAAAGGGTTGTCAGACATTGGAATGGGCTGCCCAGGAAAGTGTTGAGGCACCATCCCTGGAGGTATTCAAGAGAGGAGTTGACATGGTGCTCAGGGATATGGATTAGTGTTGGGTGGTGTTTTGTGTGTGTTTTTTTGTTTGGTTTTTTTGTTGGGTTTGGTGGTTGGTTTTTTTGTTTTGGTTTAATCGGTTGGACTAGATGATCTTAAAAGGTCCCTTCCAACCTAGGTGATTCTGTGATTCTGTGACTAGATGATCTTAAAAGGTCCCTTCCAACCTAGGTGATTCTGTGATTCTGTGATTCTGTGATTCTGTATTGTTAGAAATACAAGACCAATTGAAAAAATCTTCTCAGCTTGGCTAATTACCATCAATTTGCTACGTTTTGGCAGACTATGCTGCAGATTTGTGTTTCGCAGAGGAGCTTTATAGAGCTGGTGGTAGTGTGACAGGATAACAAAACAGAAATGAATTTACTGTTTAAGGGCAATATACTTCACAAAATGTTGTCTCTGCAACTGCTTTACCTTATGAGCCAAAACCTGACAGTTTGCCATACGCCCTTGGTTTACTGTGCCCTCACATTACTCAGTTTGTTCCAGCAAATCATCGGTAGAAGAGATGCACTATAGAAGAGACACATTGTTGATCCAAGGGCTGCGCAAAAATTCCAGGCTGACAATATGAAGACAAGTTTCTAACTAATACAAATGATCCCTGGCACCAGCCTAGCTGACAAACATAACACATGCACTCAGTCGGAGATTCACAAACCTGCCCGTTGAACTCCTCAGAGGCCAGATTTATTCTCCACTATGTAACATCGAACCATTTTGGCTGCATACAAGTCCTTGCATGTAAGGTCTGTGAAACAAAACATCTTCCTTGGCTGTTTTCATTTGCTACCACCCTGTTTTCAGTGACATCTGGACCTTTCAGCTGAGGGCAATAATATTCCACCAGTAGGACAGAATCCTTTGCCTTGGCATTGCCAATTTAAACAGGAAAAGGCCCGGCCAAGGCACCCAACAGGATCCAAGATGGAATCCTGAAAGGTGCCTTCTCTGGACCAGTGCTGGAGAGGAACCCCAGCCACTACTTTTTCCATGGGGATAAATCACAAAACAGTGGTAGGAAAGACAAGTCCAAGGATTTTGTCTCAGGGGAAGAAGGTACTAAAAAGCGTTTGTGGTAAAATAGTCTAGCAGAGCACTTTGTGTCTCTCATGACCACAGATGAAATGATGGGGCCAGATGTGTCTCATGGGCCACCGACTAGAGAAAACTGGTTGTGAACCTTCCTTGGATCAACATGAAAGAAACCTAAGGTTACGGCTACCAAAGCTGCCAATAGATGAGACTCTTTGATGTTTTTTATGAAAAAAAATGGACAGCAACATTTTTAAATTCATATTAGCATGTTGTGTTGTGGTGGTGTTTTTTTTCCAACTGACTCCGTGATTGTTGATATTAATTAAAGTGAATGGTAGATTATTTTCTAAAGTCTATAATTTAAACCAGTAGTTGAATATAGACTTGAGTGTAACATTCTTCAGCTCAAACCACAAGGTATGCAAGCTGGGAATGAACTCTATTTTTTTCCTGTTGAAGGACAGATTAAATATTTTTTTATTAATTCTAATGCTAGCAAAGAAAGTAAGATCCCCATTTTTCCTCCGATTTCTCTGTACACTTAATGGATGTATTCTACCAAGCTGTCAAGCTGCTTTTAAAACCTATTCTTTTTCATAGAAATATTATCCTCCTTTTATTAGTTTGAGTTGATAAATGGATCAAGAGTCTTTGAGGGTATTGTGTACTGTCAATGGAATACATCTTTCAGATGCATCCACTGCAATGAAGCTGAAAAAATATATATCATGAAACACTTAATAAAAAAGATACACAGATTTGTCTTTTACAAGATCATGGGACTTGAGTCTATCTCCAGGGAGGAGTTCCAACATGAGAAAGAAAATACATAGTTCAAAAGCCCATGTTTTCAATTTGCAACCACATGGTTTAAATTATCCCTGTATTTATTAAGGGCGCTAAATGGGCAGCTCGACTTAGGGGAAAGGGTCATTCAAGTTGAGAATAGTCATGTTTAATCCCTCAGCTAGGTGAAGGTTAATTGTACTTTAGGATGCTGAATGTTCTTTACACAGTGTGTCTTAAAATACCACATGAGACACAGCTGGAGGGTTTTTGTCATTTATTGTTGTATATTTTTCTATATCTCTCCATTGTAAACAACAATAGAAAATTGTTAAACAACTAGCCCAGAGGGACAGTGATCCTATATGCCACACAAAACCTATCATATTGCCATCCCTTGCACTTCAGTTTCGCGCGTGTGTGCATGTGCATGTGTTTTGTGGTCATCTCCTGATTTCCCTGACGCTCGATGTTGTGGATTTTCATGTAATCAGAACCGCAAAGAAGTCTTTTCCACTTTACGCTGGGGCCTAGAGATAATACCTTTTTGGATATTGAGTGTACCTGCCTGTGAACTTGCTAACTCAGCATTTCATGAGGGAAAAAGAAAACTAATCGAAATCCAAAAAGCAGAAGTTAAAGCAAACAAAAGAGTGTTTCCAAATAGATAGGCAATATGAATTGTAAAGCTTTTCCCCTAAGACATCCATTGACGTGAAGACAAGTAGCTATTGATTATCAAGGCAGTTTATCCAAATGTCACTGTTCTTTTATTTTGGCATTTCATCCACAAACAAGCCCCAGTGGGCATTTGAAATACATTTCTTGTTGTATCTATTTGTTAGTTCACCCAGGCAATAGTCTGTGTTTTTTCCATCAGACGCAAACAGATAGTTGCAACTATCCAAAAGGCCAACTGTGTTTGATGCAAACCTGAGACGTTGCTTCTCTTCTTCAACTGGGCTGAAGCGAAAAGCTGTGGAAACTACGATGGCTTGGGCACTCATGTCCAGCTTCAGTGTCTGAATGTCTTCAAGGAGGGAAAAAAAACCCCAGAACTCAGAGGATTTCTGAGTCTGCTGATGTCTAAAGTCGCTTTTAAATTCAAATAAATATTTGTGGGAAAACCGCTTCCCCTATTCTCCTAGCGCTCATAACTTAATTATAGTAGCCGCCAGGCATCTTTAACTTTCGTGACCAGCAGATCACTCTGGGTCTCAGTGACCTTGGCAGTTGTAACAGGGTAATATTTTCACAAGGATGAAATGTTCTTGAGTATATTTCTCCAATGTACTGGTGTTCACAAGCATTTCTCAGCAGATCTGACCTGAAGTGCAAACATAATTCTTCAGTTTCACCTAGAGGTTTATTGACAAACTCCAGAAAACCCAAGTTCCCCTTTCTTTTTCTGAGACTCACCCTCTGTGAGAAGGCAAAGCTGCTGGTATTCTTCCTTTGAGCCCTCCATCATCAGTGGGAGTCTGGAGCAAAGGCCTGAGCCCTCCAGGGCTTGCCTTTGAAAATCATCCAGTGGCCACACATCCAAACAGGAAGAGCAACACAAAGGCAATGAAAAAGAGCAAGGGGGAAAAGGTATAAGAACACAATCATTTGTTTTTTCAAGATATTTCAGTATAATGTTTCATGTAAAATTGCTCCTAAAGTTCATTGCAGACATTTGTCGACAGAGTTCAATGAAGAAACCCAGACAGGTGGGAATTAGTATTTTAAAAATGCCACTCTATCACTAGCGCTTAAAGCAATAGTTGTGAAATGCAGGAATTAAATTAGCAGCCTGAGAAAGATGCAGTCACCAAAATCTCTGCATTCTTTTGCTGGTGAATAAGCTTCTACTCTACACTCAGGCAGTATCAGTCTTGCCCAGCTCCTCTCTAAACATCACGTCTTGTTTTATCAAATTAAAGAAATCTCATGTTAGAAGAGCCTGAGCTCATGTTCTCTAGCTCATTTTTCCACTTTGAGTCATGCAAATGCAAATCCTTACCTTTAAATCATATTGATGTGAGTTGTCTATGAAATTTTCAGGGAAGCTTAAGAAGGCCAGCTATTTGCATTCTAATTACATTTGTCTGATATAGAGAAATGATGTCCAGCTTTCTTTTCCAAACGCTGTATTTTGGCTAAGTTCAGATAGCCTACCTCTGCTGAAAACTATCACATTACTCCTTGAGGAATCGTGGTAGTATCATACAGTAAGCATACCAAGATGTAGGCCTTAGAAGAAGAAAAAAAAAAAAAAAGAAAAGGATAAGGGCTTGCATTCTTGCATAGTGAAAGTTATTTTCTTGGAGAAGGGAAGAAAAAGCCTAAAATACTGGAAACCTCAGAGAGCAAAGAAATAGGTCTTCTCAGAAAATGCTTCAGCTGATTTTTCAAACCTCTGAGTTTGAACAGATCAGATACTTCCACAAATATTCTCCTAATCTGTGGGCTCTTATTAAATGGAACAAGAACCCCAAATCAGTTTAGCCTTTATATCTAAACTGAAGGCAGACTGATCAACAAAACGCAGAAGGTCTCGACTAGCTCAAGTGCTTGTAACGTGCTTAATGGGCTTCGGAGACTTTTCATCTAAACCACAAAGTCAGTCTGGTTCAGTTTCATAATGTATGGAAATCTTCACCGCTGAAGGATTCATTAGCTAATACCAGCTGATACAGAGCAAAGACAGGCTTGACCTGCTGGTTTCTGCCTGATACAGTAAAGATTTCTGCCCACAGTGCTGCTTTTCCTGAGAAGAGATAGACAATTTTTATTTAACCAAGGGGAAATAAACCCAGTGAATCTGATTTTGAGTGTCTTGTGTAAATATTCCCAGGAGCATTTTTACTCAAACAGTGTCCAAACACAACCATCTTGTTCAAAAGGGTTATCTTACTGCTGTGACTAGACAAGCACCACAAAAGCTATTGTCAGGTAACAACATTCCAGAAAAACTCTAATGCTCTGGGTTAGTTTGCTAGGTAGCTTTATGAATCTGAAATTGAAACTAGGAGATTTCACTGAGGGCAAGATCTGGAGTGCTAACAGTGCACTCTGCAATGTTCATCTATTCAGAAAGCTTCAGGCACTTCTGAAGTGCATGATAAGAAGCTACACACTGAAGGGGAGCTGCTCACTTCTTAGGAATGAGAATGGTGGTCATGTTTATAGTCCCTTAACAAAGCATACAGGTGCTTGGTACCTCCAACTATGCAGGATCCAGAGGCTTTGGAAGATGTAACAGAGGAGGAGTCAACTATCTTTTACGTAGTGGCAAAAGTCTAGAGGTACCATGCATAGACCCATATGGTCTATGGGACATAACTGTCCCGTTCACTCATTAATAGGAGACTCAAATTAAGGTCTTTTTCTGTGGCCCTTTAGTAGGAGATAAATGTTTATCTCTCCAAACCAGGAGACTTTTTACCGTGCTCGGAGCTTGCCAATAAATTCCTTGAGTCACAGCTCACGAAGATTTCGGGAGGTCTGAATCTTCACCCACGTTCCAGGTTAATTATAACCCCATATTTGGTATGTCAATTAGAAGCCAAAGTTAAACATACATGCTGCGTTACTAGTTGAAGTATGTAGGTACCCAAAATGCCATGTAAGCTTGTATTTAAAATAGAACAGATTACTTTGACTTCCCTGCCCAAGCCTGGAGATGGGGTCAAACTGGCCCCATCAGAGTCTTGTAAAGGTATAGACCCTCTGGGTGATAAGAAAGCAGTCACATGTAGAAGAATAAGACTTGTATAATAAGTATTAACTTTTAATACAGAAAGAATCTTCTATTCCTCTTCCTTTCTCTTCAGGTAGTTTCTGTGTGATTAACAACAGCGCATCTCATTCTACCGTACTGGATTGCAACACTTTTGAACAAAATAGGTAAATATGCAATAAATCATAGTTTAACATTTTGAGGGCTACACAGTCTAGTTCCTGCAATGATCATGAGAACAGGGGATTAGCAGGAGGAATGAAAGAGGTATCCTAAGTATAGAGGTATCCACCACAGACCAGCACAAACAAGAACAGATTATTTCTTTTTCTGCCAGTAGCTACATTAGGAACGGATTTGGTGACTTTAAAAGACTCCAACCAGCAATGTGTTTGCTGTCTTTTATGATATTTTTGCCCATGTTTGCTTGCCTTCAGTAGAGAGAGAATGTAGAAAGTATGCTAAGGGGTTATTACAAATTTAAGAAATCATACGGAATAACACTGCTTCTTTGCTGTAGTGGATCTTATTTTAAATTTCATTCTTCATTCATTTTGTTTCTTTCTGCATTCCTGTAGGTTTAAACAAAAAAAACCTCTCAGTTTAACCACTGACTCTAAATTTAGGTGGGATCACTGAAGGTCATCTAGCCCAACCTGCTCCAAACAGGTCCAACTGGATCAGGTTGCTGAGTACAGTCTGGCTTATGGACGCCTAAACCACGACAAACAGAGATGCCATAACCTCTCAGGGCAACCTGTGCCAATATTTTAGCACCCTTTTCGAGAAAAATCTTTCCTGATATCCATCAGAACACCCTTGATTGCAACTTCAGCCTTCTGCCTCTCATCCTATCAACGTGCACCTCTGTGAGTAGTGTAACACTGTCTTTCTCCTCCCATTAGCTAATGAGTAGCTGGTCCAACAGCGTACCTTACCAAGTTGGCTTGAGGATCCCCAGTGTCAGGAAATAGTCCTTGCCACTCTCCAGGAGCTTGTTGGATTACCTGTGCCCTGCCATGTTCCTCATTGGGGTGGCTAAAGACACCCATGAGAGCCAGGGGCTGCAATCGTCTTTTTCCAGCTCTATGTCAGCTTCTCACAGACTGATAAAACAAAAGTGAAAAAGCCCAGAAAAACAGAAGTCTCAGTTGATGTGTCTTGTGATCAGTGATCAACAGGCCTGGGTTTTGTGGTTTGATTTTTTTTTTCTTTTTTTTTTCATATGAGAACATTTTAACCACAGCAATCTGGAGAACATCTATTGTCCTGTAGCCCTTTGATTCTTCTACAGATAACAAAATGACAATGAGTGTATACCAAGACTTCAGAACTCCTTCATTCTCACAGTTATGTTAGAAATTAATAGTAATGCTTCAAATAACTCCTCAGGTAATAAATTTATGTCTCTATGGCATAAGTGTTTAATTTTAGCAAATTGTTCCTATCCTTCTTTGTTACAGCTAATAAAATTGTTGTCCCACAACCCAGCATTTCAGACGGGCACAGATAAATACAAATAAAAACTATTTATCAGCCCTCCTGCTTTTTTATATGAGTGTTCATGATTTTATCATACATATCTAGCGGTCGACATTTACCTGGCACAAGACTGTTTTGGCTCCTAACAGGCTTAAAAAAATTCCTTATCTTTTTTTTAACTCCATTGGGATCTGACTCTTTTTTTTGGTGTTCTTAGTATAATCTTTAATGTTTTATTGTTTCTGTTTAACTAAGGATTTTTTTGTTGTTGTTGTTGTTCTCCATAACCCCTTTTTTGTTGGTGAAATCATGGGTTTTGGAACAACTAGTACAATATTCTTGAACAATTCCTGATTTTTCTCAGTGCCTTCCCACTTAAAATGCATATGCTCAGGCAGTTATGCCAGCAAATGCTTTAAGCTTTGGAAAACTGGCCCTATAAAAGTTCCAAATGTGAAGATTTTTGGTCAATGTCCTATTTCATTTGTACAAAGTAAATTTAAATTGACTGTGGTCTCTGGTACCTCAGCAACTGCACTTTTTTGGGTCTGTAACTAACACTTTCTTGTTAGCAGACTTAAGTCCACTATCAAGTTACCTTGTACTGGATACAGGACTTCCTGTTTTGAGAAGACAACATTATTATTTATAGAAACACTAAGGAAATTTGTTATTGGTCACAGGAGATCAGCAGCAAATGGCCCTCTGGTTGAAGTCATCCATGATAAGTTTTTTGGTTGCCTTTTGACTGTTGTAGTTATTTCCCATGTCCCCTACAAATTATTAACAGATGCTTCAGGAACAGCTCATTTTATCTGCTAGAAATCATTGTTAGGCTACAGAAGACCCTTACCTGTAACCTGTTTTGCTTCAAATAACTATGAAAACTGGGCTTTCAGATTTAAGCAACCTTAAAGACACGTCTGCAGGGTATGAAGAACTGGAGTACAGAGATAGGCACATTAGCAGAGACCCCCGGACACAGCATGACACCCGCGTCTTTAACAGGATGAGGACCAGGAGCAACTTATCTCAGTAACTTGAACATTGCACAGGAGATAGTGTCAACTCTGTCAGTTTATTAGTTTGGGCCCAGGGCCAGACAAACATGACTAAATTACATCTGGGCACTCCCTTTCTTCCCCCAGCACACATCCAGCCAGCTCAGGAGTCTCTGCACCCACCATCACCCAACTTTCCCCATGCTGCAAACTCCGGGGTTAATGCGGAAGACTGAACTTAAATATCTCTGCATCTGCCAGTGTGGTCAAGACCAAAATCTTCTTTCAGACTTCTGTTTTTCTCTTTCCATCCTTCATCTGAAGCATTTGGCTTTCTGGAGCAGAGGCAGGGCGAGGCCAAAGACTGAATCAGGAGGGAGAAAAGCTGACAGCACTGGCTGTCTCGTCTTCATTCTTCTTTTTACCATCCAGTATAGGCACTGTTTTAAATTACACAAAAATAGCCTGTAAAGCTCTCATCAATCTCACTTGTTCAAATGTAGCTTTTCCACATTAATCATTTACAGTGACACGAGTAAACAATGCCACATGTGGCCGCAGCGATGGTGCTCTTTCATTACTCATTCATCCCAAGGTGCACTGGTTGTGCATTGAATCTTACTCCCTCATTTCTCTAAAAAATTTGGTGAAAAAGAAACTGTACAACTACCTTTTCATTTAAGATACAAAGACAGGCGTATTCATGCAGCAGTGGATCAGAGACTGCCCCTGCCAAGAAAAGGAAAGTGTCACATTTCAGCCTCCCTGCACTCATCCTTGCTTTCTCTTTCTGCTCATAAAGATACCTGAGCTAGCTCTAGACAGTCCTGCTCAAATACTGGAAACAAGGCAGCTTCATTAGCACAGTGTGCCACAAAATCTAATTTAACCTGCCTCTGGGCAGTCATACAGCTATACTTCTTGCTAGTTCCACAACCAGCTTGTTGTTTGCATCCAAAGTATTATTATTTTTTTTCACCCAGTGTAACCTTTTGGGGCAGGGGAGGGGAGCATCCAGTAGCTGTTCAAGAAAACCTACTTTGCACTCTACAGTTAGTGAGTTATGCTAAAAAGTCCTGGGCAGTCTTTAGCTGTCTGTTAATGGCATTGTTCTATGCCATATAGATACACTTTATACTATTTTTTTATTTTTCAAAATAAATTTCAGATTATAAAGAACTTCAAAAGTGGGAGGCTGAATTTCAAACCCACAAGCGTTCAGATCCTGGGGTGTAGCTTGGACTCCATCCCCACAAAAACCAGTATAAAAACACTCCTCATCACTGCCAGCTCTCCTGATTTATCCAGCGTTTCACGAACGTAAAGCTGGTATTCGAGTCCCAGCTTGGAACGAAGAGACTGAATAGAAACCTCAACTTTCATTCCTGCAGGAGAAGTTTCCATCCCTCCTGTTTGCAGAGGAAAGTTTGAAAACATGACCTGACTGCACTCGCGCAGGCTGCTGGGGAGGGAGGGGGAGCTGACTCATGATTTTTGCTACCCGGGGATCACAGTGCTGGGACACTGGCCAGGCGGGAGCAGCATTTGAGACGTTGGAGCCTCATTCATTCTTACGACTGTGCTGTTGCTCTGGAACATGCTACTCTCTGCTGGAATGGAGGCCAAGGCAAAATGTTTTGGTTTTGAGGACAGATGTCAGTCAGGTGTCCTCCCTCCTCCTAAACAAACTTACCTTGGAGAAGGCTGCATTCAGTGCAATACATACAGGAGGTCCTTGGTGCCTCGTTCCTCCTGGTAAATGGCATTAAGTAATATTCAACCAATACATTTCCCCATGTGTCAGCCCCTTCAGAGGGGTGCCTGGCTCCTTCTGCCTAGCCCATTCAGCGGAGTCCACCTCCTAAAGCATGGACATTGACTGTGGTAGCCTCAGTGCCATCAGTGCTCACAAACTTCCTCCATCTATGGCCCCTAGAAAAGTAACCCAAATGGGCCCATCTATCTGCGTTCGCTGCCTTTATACAGAACTTTGTCAGGAGTTCAACCTCCTGACAAAACTCATATTAAAAAAAAAAAAAAGAAAAAAGATGACAGCCCTGGTTTTATAAGGACCTCCTAATTAAGGGCATAAAAGCTTTAAAAATGTGATACTAAAGGGACAGTTAGATAGGTGTGATGGTATGTGGCACTGACATGTACTGGAATAGCAACAGACCCACTCTACCCTCATGATTGGGTAGGAAAAAGTGCAGAGAGAGGGAAAGTGGTGTCATCTTCATTTCATATTATGAAGAAAGGAAAAAAAGAAGTTGCTAACACAAAAGACAGGATTTCCAGTAGGTTTCATTGCTGTCCAAACACCACTCCTGCTGAAGCTGATAAGAATTTCATTGCACATCTTAACACGTGCAGAATTAGGCCAATGGAGCACACCTCCAGAAGTCCCAACAATGAAGCAAATTTTGACTGCTTACATATCAAAATCAGCAGTAACATAATCTTGGATTAAGAAAAATCACGGCTAGCTGGAAAAAAACCAAACCCTACATTTAAACTGTGCGTTCTGTGACTGCAAGGCAAAGACATTTACAGGAATGGGTGAGCAGCAAGAAGCAATGTGAGAGGACTATCAGAGAGCAGAGCATTTTACTGGCATTTCAGCTGAACAAAGCACGTGGGTCTACACTACTTCAAAGTACTCAGTACCCTCATTACTGGCACATGCTGGGTATTGAGCTACTTGCTAAGGGATCAGGACTAGTTTTGACAAGCAAGGGTGCTGTACATGCCCAGGATCTGGATTTCTCTTCACAAATTCCATACAGCTAAGCAGCTATCTGGAAATCTGCTTAGGATGAGAAATAGAAGGAAGTGAGGAAGGGCGGGAAGGAGAGAAGTGATTTGTATGTGTGTGTGTGTGTGTGTGTTAGGGTTTTTTTTACAAGATTGCATTATTTTTCTGGCATTTCATTTCTCGCTGTTGTCCTGACTTTTGGGTGTGGTGGGCTCTGAGCTTTGCCCTGTGTGCCTTTAGGAACAATATTCTCTGGGCAAAATTGCTTTTTCCATTTCATTGCGGCATTGTGGTTATATATTTATTTCATAAGGAGAGTGGGTTATTTGGCAATTTAGGTTCATATTGTGGGTGTGGTCCCTGTAGATAGTTTTCTTCTGGATTAAATCTTTGCAAACTGTTATTTCTCTGGTAGTACACCAGTGAGCAGCACACCATTCTCCTGGGGAGGATTTTATTTTCTCTCCCATTTTGTCACCAAATCACCTATTTCATCTGAGTTACAGGCTACACGTTGTTGGGACAGTCCTTGGCCATTCTCAGGACAAGTGGCTTGGCTACCACCATAACCCACCTGAAGTAGCAGCACAGAGCCTTTCATGGGCTATTTTCCCCATTCACTGGCACCCTGCTAAACCATTTCCAATACCACAGTGCTCTGTCCAAAACTAGCCCATGCGTCTGTATTGGGTTTGTGTGGCAAGGTTTTGGTAGCAGGGCAGTAAGGGGTGGCTTCTGTGAGAAGCTCCTAGAAGCTTCCCCTGTGTCTGACTGAGCCAATGCCCGCTGGCTTCAAGATGGACCCACCGCTGGCCAAGGCCGAGCCCATCAGCAAAGGTAGTAGCGTCTCTGGAATAACACGTTTAAGGTAAAAAAAACCCAAACCTGTGCACTAGCAGCCAGAGAGAGGAGTGAGAATATGTGAGAGAAACAGCTTTGGAGACACCAAGGTCAGTGAAGAAGGAAGGGGAGGAGGTGTTCCAGACACTGGAGCAGAGATTCCCCTGCAGCCCATGATGAAGACCATGGTGAGGCAGGCTGTGCCCCTGCAGCCCACGGTGGTCCACGGTGCAGCGTATGATGAACTGACCACAACCTCCATTCCCCCCCTCCCAGTGCTGCTCGGGGGGAGGAGGCAGAGAAATCAGGAGTGAAGCTGAGACTGGGAAGAAGGGAAGGGTGGGGGGAAGGTGTTTTAAGATTTGGTTTTATTTTCTCATTATCTTACTCTGATTTAATTGGTAATAAATTAAACCAATTTCCC
The DNA here is from genome assembly GCA_002844005.1 of Limosa lapponica baueri. Taxonomy (NCBI): domain Eukaryota; kingdom Metazoa; phylum Chordata; class Aves; order Charadriiformes; family Scolopacidae; genus Limosa; species Limosa lapponica. The sequence continues at coordinate 250,029 of KZ505982.1, forward strand.
CAAATTGAGACTGTTTTGCCTGTGACAACAGTAACTGATGAGTGATCTCACCCTGTCCTTATCTTGACCCATGAGCCTTTTGTTGTATTTTTTCTCCCCTGTCCAGCTGAGGAGGGGAGTGATAGAGAGGTTTTGTTGGGCACCTGGTGTCCAGCCAGGGTCAACCCACCACAGTATCTCTCTCTGCAGAGTGCTTGGCTGCGGAGCATAAACCTACCTACCTCACAAGATCTCTTGTAGCTCTGGAGTAATAAAACAGGGAAGAGGAAGGGACACAGAAGCTGGCAATGGAAAGATGTAGCAGGCAGATGCCACACAAATAATTTTTTAATGCCTCATGGTCACATGGAGCAAAGAAACGTCACTTCTATTCAATCACAGAAGCAAGTATGAGAAGGGGAGTATCCACATCTCCTATGGCAGGTGTTTATGTTGGGAAGAGAGTCTCCCTCTTTACACAGTGGATTTTCTCACTTTCCAGAGCACAAATAAACACTGGAGCATGTTTTCCCACAGCTGACTATGGATATGAGGCTGAGGATGATAGCCTCTTAATTTAGGTATACTGCAGGTATGTGCCTGACATGCAGTGGTGCAAACGTGTCTTTAGATCAAGCACTGCTGAAAAATTTCAGGGTATGAATCCCCTTGCTATCCCAAAACAAATCCCCTTGCTATCCCAAAACACACCTCCTGCAAGGAGGCACTAGGCAAGCCCCCCAGGGTTTTCACTGCTACCCTGTCACACCTTGGTGAACCAGCTCCTCATACCCAAACATCTGGCAAATCTACCAAACTCACCTGTTTCTCATTAAATTGGGAGGGGGCAGGGGGTGTCACTGGCCATACCCCAGGCAGACATCCCACCTGGCGGCAGGGGCTGTGCCTCCAGCACCAGGAATGTGACCCGAGGCACAGCTTCGCCTCTGGCTACAACAGGAACAGCAGCTGTTGCGGAGCCATTGCTACAGAGAGGCAGTAAAATCACACATATCACACCATGGTACTACAGGCACAAATTAAGTCTGGGCTGAGGCCCTTTTGAAAAAAAAAGGCCCGTTAGGTTTAATTTAGAATCTTTTTCTTTGCAACTACAGAGCAGATTGACAAAACAGACTTTTTAAATCACCTATGAAACTTCTCTCAATGACAGGATACCAAAAAGACTCTTTTGTATTAAAGTGTTAATTATTAAAACATGACCAAACGGTTAGTTCAATTTACAGCATTGCCATTAGAAGGAAGGCTGGAAACAATGCACACATTAAAAGGCTATATTATATGTTCTGTTACTTGGAGAGTCTCTGAAGTGAGAGAAGACAAGTTGCGGAGCCAAGAAATTCTCCACTGGAATGGTGTCAGTTCTGCTTTTCTCTCGGTACAATCTCATTTATCTGAAATGCTACAGGAAGCAAAAATTATTCGGCCAACAAGAGATTCAAATCATTGAAAGAGAAATCTTGGGGAAGCAATTCAGCCAAATATTTGAACAGAAAGGATGCTTCAGATGAAAATATCAGGTAAGTGGCGGTTCATTATGCTTCATCGTTAATTTGTGGCTGGATTACTTTTTTCATAATTTCCCATTCAGTGATCATTTGGATGATTTACAGAAGATACAGCATGCAATTTACAGCAGGTTTCCAAAACATTCAAGGACAGACTGACATGAACTTAGCTGTAACTTCCAACATTTCTCCTCAAAGGTGTCTGTTCATCTGTTCTGCCCATAAGACAAGGATGTCAGGCTGAAAAAGCCACTTTGGTGAACAAGGGGGTCCACTGTGCAGTGACTCAAAGAAGCAAGATATCAAGGTTGCAATTCAGTGATATTTTCAAAGCACTTAAACACCAAACTGAGATTTGAGTTCATTTTGTGGCAGCACAAATCCAGCAAACAGAGACAATTTGATGGGTGTTTCTGTACTGGGTTGAGCTAAACATATACAGTATTTAAAAAAAAAAGAAAATAGCAAACCATACACAAAATAGTGAAGCAAGTTTAGGAACAGTTTGTGTAATTACCAGTTATTCATAACACCAAAAGAATGAAATACACCAGACCCTCCAAAAACCCAAATCACAGCAGTTCTGTTGAACTCTGAGATTTGTGTCATTTACCCACAGCTGGGGATCTGTCCTGGGATGTACACTTATATGACAATTTTTTATTTTTTTTTTCCCAGGCCTATTTTTTTGGCTCAGAGCTATTGTGTGCAGTAGCAACGCAGACTCTGAAGCTAGCCTCATAGCTGTGCATAAGTTGCCGAGGCAAGCAGCTCTAGTGCTGGCATGATGTGGTGCAGAGCACTCCGACCCAGAGTGGGTTCCCGAACCAGGGGAACCTCAGGGGAAGCCGAGAGAGCCACCAGGAGCCTAAGTACCCACCACAACTGACACAGGTTCACAGGCAGCGCTCCAATGGGAACATGTTGCCATGCAGGTGTCAGGCTGTGGGCTGTGCCCTACTCTTATGCCAGTATCGATGGCAGGGTGCCCTTGCTTAATAGGCACAAGGCTTTGCAAGTGGAACCAAACAATAATGAGGACGATGGTTCACATAGCTTGGAGGGGTTGCTGAGGTTAAGTCGACCTGTGTCAAAACTGCTCCCGTAAAGAGACGGATCACTGTCATAGGAGACTCCCTTCTGAAGGGAACAGAAGGTCCAATATGCTGATCAGACCCTCTTAGGGAAGTCTGCTGCCTCCCTGAGGCCCGGGTTAAAGATGTGAAGAGGAAGCTTCCTACCCTAGTACAGCCGTCAGATTATTGTCCGTTACTGATTCTCCAGGTAGACAGTGATAAGGTTGCAACAAGAAGTCTGAGGGCAATCAAGAGAGGCTTCAGGGCCTTGGGAGGACTAGTTAAGGGATCAGAAGCACAAGTAGCATTCTCCTCTATCCCCCCAGTTACAGAGATTGACGAGGGAAGAAACAGGAAGAGCCAACAGATCAATATCTAGCCCTGAGACTGGTGTCGCCAGCAGATTTTTGGGGTTTTTGATCCTGGGTCGGTTTACATGACACCAGGCCTACTGGCAACAGATGAGGCACACCTGTCTCAAAGGGGAGAAAGGGTCTCTGCACAGGAGTTAGCAGGTTTCATTGGAAGAGCTTTAAACTAGATTTGAAGGGGAAAAGAGGTAAAACCAGGCTGGCTAGAGATAATCCTGGGGGTGGCACATCAAGGTTTGAGGGACAGTGTGCTAGTAAGGTCCTTCAGTCTGCCACCTCAGTGGAGGTAGGGAATGGAGATCCATGCAGCAGCAAAAATGGAAGGTTTATTGATGCATTAGAAACCATGGAAGTGCCTCAGAATGGTCATGTAGGAATTAAGGCTTCTTCCCCCCAGAAATATGGAATAGCCCAACTGATGTGCATCTACACCAATGCACACAACATAGGCAATGAACAGCAGGATCTTGAAACCATTGAGCCCCAGGAAAATTACAGTATAGGGGCCATCACAGAAACACGGTGGGATGACTCACTCAACTGGAGTGCTGCAATGGATGGCTATAAACTCTTCAGAAGGGACAAGCAAGGAAGGAGATGCGGTGGGGTAGCCCTGTATGTTAGGGAGTGTTTTCATTGTCTAGACCTTAATGATAATGATGATAGGGTTCAGTGTTTATGAGTAAGAATTAGGGGGAAGGACAACAAAGCAGATAATATGGTGGGAACCTATTATAGACTGCCTAACCAGGGTGAAGAAGCAGACAAAATATTCTATAAGCAGCTGAAAGAAGTCTCACAATCACCATCCCTTGCTCTCATGGGTAACTTCAACTTAGCAGATGTCTACTGGAAATACAATACAGTAGAGAGGAAACAGTCCCGGAGGCTCCTGGAGTGTGTGGAAGATAACTTCCTAACACAGCTGGTGAGTGAAGCCAACTAGGGAAGACGTCTTGCTGGAACTGTTATTTGCGAACAGACAAGGACTTGTGGGTGATGTGATGGTTGGAGGCCGTCTTGGGCGTAATGATCATGAAATGATAGAGTTTTTGATTGTTGGAGAAGTAGACCTGCCACCTTGGACTTCCAAAGGGCAGACTTTGTCCTATTTAGGAGCCTGGTTGACAGAGTCCCTTGGGAGGCAGTCCTGAAGGGCAAAGGAGTCCAGGAAGGCTGGACATTCCTCAAGAAGGAAATCTTAAAGATGCAGGAACAGGCTGTACCCATGTGCCAAAAGACAAGCTGGCAGGGAAAAAAAAAACCAGCCTGGCTGAACGGAGAGCTTTGACTCAGGAGAAAAATGAGTTTATGGCCTTTGGAAAAAAGGGCAGGCAACTCAGGAGGACCACAGGGATGTCATGAGGTTATGCAGGGTGACAATTAGAAGGGCCAAAGCCCAACTAGAACTTAATCTGGCTCCTGCTGCAAAAGACAATAAAAAATGTTTCTATAAATACATTAGCAACAAAAGGAGAGCTAAGGAGAATCTCCATCTTTTATTGGAATCAGGGGGAAACATAGTGACCAAGGATGAGGAAAAGGCTGAAGTACTTAATGCCTTCTTTGTCTCAGTCTTTAATAGTAAGTCCAGTTGTCCTCTGGGTACCCAGCCCCCTGAGCTGGAAGTCAGGGATGGGGGCAGACCAAAGTCCCCATAATCCAAGAGGAAATGGTTAGTGACCTGCTACACCACTTCGACATACACAGGTCTATGAGGCCAGATGGGATCCACCCAAGGGTACTGAGGGAACTGGCAGGAGTGTTCACCAAGCCACTTTCCATCATTTATCAGCCATCCTGGCTAACCAGGATGGTCTCAGTTGACTGGAGGTTAACAAATGTGATACCCATCCACAAGAAGGGCTGCAAAGAGGATCTGGGAAATTACAGGCCTGTCAGTCTGATATTGGTGACAGGGAACATTATGGAGCAGATCATATTGAGTGCCATCACATTGCACGTACAGGACAACCAATTGATCAGGCCCAGTCAGTATGGGTTCATGAAAGGCAGATCCTTCTCGGCTAACCTGATCTCCTTCTATGACAAGCTGACTCACTTAGTGGGTGAGGGAAAGACTGTGGATATTGTTTATCTAGGCTTTAGTAAGGCCTTTGACACCATTTCTCACAGCGTTCTCCTGGAGAAACTGGCTGCTCATGGCTTGGACAGACATGCTCTTTGCTGGGTGAAAAACTGGCTGCATGGCTGAGCCCAAAGAGCTGTGGAGTTAAATCCAGTTGGCAGGCAGTCAGAAGTGATGTTCCCCAGGGCTCGGTATTGGGGTCAGTTATGTTTAATATCTTTGTCAACAATCAAGATGAGGGGATCGAGTGCACCGTCAGTAAGTTTGCAGATGACACCAAGTCGAGCGAAAGTGTTGATCTGCTTGAGGGTAGGAAGGCTCTACAAAAGGATCAGCACCTCAAATGTTATGTTCACTTTTGGGCCCCTCACTACAAGAAAGACATTGAGGTGGTGGAGTATGTCCAGAGAAGGACAATGAAGCTGGTGAACAGTCTAGAGCGCAAGCTTTATGAGGAGTGGCTGAGGGTCTTTTCCAATCTAAACGATTCTATGATTCTAAGTGTTTAGGTCAGTGACAGCAAACTGGTGTGAAGCAAGGACAGAACTGGATCCCGTAACTTTCTGTGGGTTTTTTTTCCTCCAGTCTCATTCTTTATTTAATTTACAACCTCTAGTTCTGTTCATCTTCCTCCATTCCCAAGTCCTTAGTAATAACCCTATTTCCTTAGCTCTTTTCCCATAAATAATTCTCCTGAAATAACATGAGGAGAGCCTGCTCTGCGAGCACAGTCCCCCTCGGAGAAGGCCAGGAGATCAATTACTCTCGTTGAAATACCACGGGAAAAGGAGAATTTCAGAACAGGATTTCACACAACAGTTTATAACAACAGGGTGGAAGAAGGAAAAGCCATGAACAACTTTGTTGTATGCTCCCACACAGAGAAAAGAAAAATACCCAGACATCACTGGAAATTACTCTTCTCAGTGCTTATTTCTAATTGATTTTCTTGACATCTAAATGTTATCATCTCAATGATAGCTACTGTAGCAATATATAGACATGCACACTTTTCTACTTTACAATTCCATAACTGTTTCTTTTAAGTTAGTGTACAATAAAATCAGTCAACTGTGCCACTAATTAACTGCTGCATTGTAGTGTGAGACAATATAGGGAAAGGGCTTAAAGGACTTAAAATTAATTCTAGTTCAATGCAAAAGATCTCTAACAAAACTGTTTATTAAATGTAGTAACTGCTTTTACTAAACATATTTTACACGATGTAATTTTACACTAGTTTTGCATAAAGTGATTATTTAATTAGCAATAAAGATGCCCCCATTGTAATTTTTGTAGCTAATGTTTGTGAAGTGTTTCTACTGCTGTGAAGTTCTGCAAGTGAAAATAGCATTTTTTCTACTTCGTGTATGGTTAAATTAGGACCAGCAAAGAGTACAGTAGCAGTACTTTCATTAAAAAAAAACACCTGTGAGAGTGGGGGAGGTAATAGCATTCATTTATCCATATGGTATTTAAATGAACCTTCCTTTTTCTCCCTCTCTTCAGAATAACCTTTAACTCCAATGATCAGAGCAGCAGTAAGTGACCTGGGAGCAGAAGGCATGTCTGAACCACTCAAGGAAGAGGGTAGTTTCCTCACTTCTTCACAGGTTCCCCACCTAGATTCAGTTCAGCCAGTTTTAAATATAAAGTTAAATATGTTACAAGCATTCCACTTCTCCTGAATCTCCAATCCACCTTTAGGACTCTTTACTTGCTTTCTCCATTTTAAAGGGGCTTTTCTTTTCTCCGGGTACAGGGGGTCCCGCACAAACAATAATGCTCTGTATGTGGATGCAGTGAATAGCTGACAATCAGGGATGTTAGAGGCTCAGTTTAAACACACCAGCAAACACAAAAGACCCAGAAGAAAAATTTTCTCTGGTCTCTTTCCGTCATGTTTCTTGGGACACTAACATTAATTAAAAATAAAAAACCAAACTCAAACAACTGTGATTTTTAAGCTGGGTATTCTTTAAAGCCCCTAAAATGTCAGCACAGGGACAAATTTTCCACTGATGTAGCTCAGCATAACTTGATCACAGAGCTGTACCTATTTACATTAACTGAAGGTCTGTCACATAACCTTCTATTATATGAAGATCTGCTAGTTCTTAAACAATGAACGAGATATTGAACTGATTTAGAAACATCCTTTCTTTCTCAAGAACTCCTTGCCCTCTTATTTTTTCATACTAGCTAGTGCCAGTTTCATTAATTCACTTTTGCATATGCAGCCAACACACAAATTCATAGGCTAGGCCAAGAACAGGGGGGCAAACAGCAATTTTTTGTAACAAGAATGCTTAATCTGACTCAAGTGTAAAGGTTTTTTACCACCTGCAATGAAATCTCCTGGCTCCCTGAGAAAACGCTGATTGCAAAGGAAAAACTGTTCTTCTAGCACGGCAGATCTTGAGCAAGCAGAGAAAGCCCGAGGGGAAAGGAAGGAGGTCAAGAAAAAGATTATTCTGGAGGGAAGATTGAAGTCTGGTGCTTTTTAGTCTAGAGAAGACAAGACTGGCCAGGATGGTACAGCAGAAAAAAAATATATCCCTCCACACCATGCTGAATACAGTGGAAAGAGCAGAGAAAGGGCACAGAGGGAATATATTTTAGCTGGTAGGAAAAGCTTTCCAACCACAGGGACAGATATGGGCTGGAGACATCTGCCTACCCCCTAGAAGAAGCTCAGTGGTGGACAGTCTAAGCACAGACATCGCCCAGGAGCGATGGTGGCAGCCTTTGTGACTCCACGGAAAGGCACATGTTCAGCGGCCAGGGAGCGAGAGCGCACTCAGCTCTGAGTCAGGGAAACACATCTTTTAGAGGATTAAGAGATGATGTAGGAAGTTGAGACTGCAAGTTGCCGACAATGAATACCAGACGGCCGATGCAGGGCTGCCAGCTCATCAAGGGCCTGACTCAGCAAACGGCTCTGCTTTCTGCGACCGCCGCGCCAAG
>KZ505982.1:258174-284761 GCA_002844005.1 Limosa lapponica baueri
GAAGATAAGCAGCGAGGGAGCGGGAGAAGGGAAGTGCATGACTCCAGGACTCCCAGACTCCCCATGCTTCATGCCCAGCTACAGACACACAACACTTACGTAGGCATCTGGAATCTGTGAAAACAGCTGCTTGCCTCTCTTCCCCACCCCTGCACCCCGCTACTGTGGAAACCTTCCTGCAGCAGCCACAGGCAGAACTGGGGTTCGGGAGATGGCACCTGTGCTGGGGCTCCTCTTCTGCCCTACTTGCCCAGTGCTGGGCAGAGCATCCCTCCATGCAGCTGGAGTGGACAGCCTGCAAAGGGAGAGGGAAAGCCACCCAGCACACAGGTAGGGGCAAAAGAGAAACAGGGAAAGAGTCAGTGATAGACGGGAGATTGTAAGAGATGGGAAAAAATGGGGGCTGGGTGAGCAGAAAAAACATGCCAAGCAGCACCATGAGAAGACAGCAAAGGGATGAACTGGTGGTGGCAGTTTGCATCCTCTGTGAACAGCAAATGAGCATGTAATTTTCCTCCTTGCTTCCTGCCAGCGACGCCCAGGCTCTCAGACAGTCTTTTGTTTGCATTTTCCACCAGCGCATGGACACATCCCGCACACTGGCAGGGCTCACAGCCAGTAAGAAGCCCCGGGCACAGGCTTGTGTTACTGCCTCCATTGTGGAAACAGCCAGTGAACGAGGATTTTCCATGTTGCATGCGAATTCTGATGTTAAAAAGAAAGTTTCTCCTCTGAGCTAGAGAGGCAAGACTGCCGCAGGTTGTCCTTCGAAAGGGAATGGATTAAAAAGATGTGGAGCTGACTTGTTCCAGAACAATTAACCAGGCCGTTCCCTGAGGTTTGCACCACCGTGTCCAAGGTGCCCAGCGGAGCTGCCGCGGCACCTGAGGTGCCAGCAAACCCAGCGGGCTGCCGTCAGCTCCCAGGCAACGGGGCTGATTCCCAACAAAAACGTGCTTGTAAATGCAGGGACACCTGTAGTTTTTCCTCAGGATTCCTTTTGCAGGAAAATGGTTATTCACCCACTCCAAATATTTAATCAGAAAGTTTATTGGTGTGTTATTCCCATTCTCATCTGCCATATTTGGTCTCCTTTGATTATCTATTTGATTTTCAGTTGTTCATTATAAACCTTAATGCACCGCAGATAACCTTTCAATCAGTGTACTATTAAAGATAAACTATTAATATGTTCCTCTTAAGAAGCAATAATAGGGTTAAGTATTTGCATGGCTCATTTATTAGAAAAATGTGTGCAAGTAACTCAAGGAGTTTTCGGTGAGTTACTCTTTATGAGCTAGATTCAATCAAGATTTCGTCTGGCTTCCAGGCTGCAGTAATTGTCCAAGGCAGCTCAGCCGCCCAAGCCTTGGTGCCTGCACTGGGCTGATGCTGCTTCTCATGGCAGCAGAGCCTGTGCAGGGTTTGTGGCTCTGTTCAGCCACCGAGCAGCCAAACCCAGCAGGTCTCCCCGGATGACAGTTTTATGCCTGTTGGGAAAGCCACCAAGGTAATGAAGGACAGGGTTGTCTGAACCAAGGACTTGAGGAAGAGACCCTCAGGACAAAAGACATCCTTAGACATGGTCAAGCATTAGGGAGCACCAAAGGTGGATTGAAAGGCTCCTCAAGAGCACCAAACTTGTCTGAGTGGCAGGTGACATGGCAGGGGAAGCTGTGTCACTGAAGGGGCCTCTGAATCTTGCACAAGGGAGAGAGTCCTTCTCAGCAAGCCTTGCCACTGACCTAACTGCAAGCACCAGAAAGTGGACTTCTCTCTCCCTCTCTCTCCCCCAACAGATTTTTCTTATTTTTAAACAAGATTTTTTTGGCCAGAGATATTTTTTTTATTTTATTTTATTTTTTGCAGCCTAGATGTATTCTTTCACCATTCTTAAACTGAAACATTCTCAAACTGGTGTTTAGAAGATGTTTTCAGTTAGAGACTGACTCTTCTTATTTATTTCTTTTATTAGGATTAAGCAGGCCAAAACCAAGATGTTCTATTTTGGATTAAATAAACCATTTCAGGTTGACTACCCCCTCTCATGTACTTGAAGTATAAAAAAGAAATAGGCTTTGTTGAAACAAAGATAAATGTATAAAACACTTTCTGGCCCATTTTTCACACAGCTGCAGTCAAAACTTCTCTTGCTTGGATTAACTCTTCCCACTTCTCCTTCACGCAGCCTACCCTGTTCAAAGCACTCAAACAGAAGATGTAAAAAAAGTCTTCAAGTAAATAAGAGCTACCTGCTATCTGCAAAACAAAACACAGAAAAGCAGAAATGAATCCCTTTTTAATCTGAAACAGAAATTGTAAGCACTGAAACTTCAGCATACGGCCCCACCCTGACAACTGCTGGCGTTGGCTCTGCTTTTGATAAACCGAGCCACAAACACGGAGCTAAAGCCTTTGGCAAACCATGTACCTATGAAGCGGGACGGGGGCATCTCCCTGGCTGGAGTGTATCAATGGAGCTTTGCTGAAGTCAGAGATGACACAGCTGGAACAGCAGCAGCCGAGACCCAGCATCCTGAGGTCTCTGAACCTAAAACCAAATATTTAGTGTCCGTTCTCCAAAAACTTTGCTCATTTTAAAATGAGGTAGCCTCTAATAGCATTTATTCATAGGTAACTACCAGGACTTTGCATCCATTGGACGAGTGATTTCTGGCTCCTCGACATGTGTTTCACATGCCAGGGGAACAAATCAGGTTAAAATGCAATTCTGTTCCTTTACCTGATATCAGAGAAATTACTGCTTGCGGCAAAGACACCTCAAACAAGAAAAGTTTTGAAGGGCCATCTTCACAGCTTCTTGTACACAGAATATGTGCCACTCTGACTGCGCTGGCATGAACAGTTATCACAATAAAGTCCCTGGTAACTGGGTTTGCATCCATTTTTGTTGGTTTGTTGTTTGGGTTTTTTTCATTTACTGGAAAAATCATCATCCTGTGTTTCCTGGGTGGCCTGTATAAACGTCTCTTTCTTAGGCTCCAGCACCAGACCCGAACAGACCACCTACTTTACAAGCAGTCACCCTCTATTGCCTCCAGACATCTCTGAGGTCTTTTCCTTTCCCAAGTCTGTTGCTTTTATCAAACCAGCCTTGTTCCAGCCCGTGCCCATTGGCAAACTGCCTGTTCTGTGTCCTATCTCCCTTGCTCCTGCACAGAGCACCCGGACATTGACAGGGAGCTGCACATCACAATTTATGGGCTGGAGGGCTTTTAGCTTTTTCAGAGAAGGAACAGACACCTTGTGACTGTCCTCTCCTCCTCTTTCTCCTCCAGGACCAGTCTGCGGTAGCTCTGCCTGCCAGGTTAATGGGGCCTCCCGGGCACAGGGCTCCCACACTGTTGGGGAGCAATTTGCCCTTTCCCAGCTCCTTTGTCCATCTCTGCAGTACCATTCAGATTGGTGCGGCTGAGCCAAGAGCTAACTCAGCAGCATTTCCCACCATATAAAGCCATGACGGGCTTGCATCATGAACACTTTGTACAGTCCTGGTTGTTCTTCCACCCCCACATCTTAAAAAAGATCTACTGGAAACTGGAGGAGGTTCAAAGAAAAGTAGCAAGGAGGGTCAAAGGCACAGAGTGATTTGCACACAAGGAACAGCTGAATGCCCTAGAACATTTCAGCCTGGAAAATAAAAGACCTGGAAGTGGAGGAAAGGATTTAATACAGTCAAAAATCAAGTAATCTTGAGTAGCATGGAAAGGGCGAGCAGAAAATGCCCGTTTACTGCCTCTTCCAGTGCAAGAATTCAGAGGCACACTGTGGAGTTCGCAGCTGGTGATTAGATCAAAACCAGTGAAAGAGGATGTTTTTGTACTGGGTGTTGTGCACTTAAACCATGAATGCTAAGAGTGTACATGGGCTCAAGGGGAGACTGGATAAGTTTACAAAGTAAAAACCCACTGAAGGTGGCTCAGTGTACTACTGAGCTGAAAATGGTTGGATGCATTAGGGGAAGCAGCATGCACACTTAGGCCCTCTACCATAGGCATCCAGCCACTGTTGACCACCACCAAAAGCTCATTACCAGACTAGACAGACCTTTAGTCTGGCCCAGCACGATGCTTCCTGTATTTGCCATCATGCACTCCCCCTGCAGAATAATGTCCTTCCTTTTTTCCCAGGGCTTCAGGTTTATTTCATTGGTATGATACACAAACACTGAGGCACCAAAATCCTTCCTCTCTTCTCCTGGGTATGGCACAGCATCCCAACACCCAGCCCACTCCACTGGGGATCAAGCCACATTTTTGTGCTCCCCTGTCTGCCTCACAGCCCTTCTGCCACGTCCTAAAGCAGTTTTACCCCAGCCCAGTGGGTCTAGAGCTAGCTCAAGATTTGGCAGCTGCAGAGGTGAGATACTGTAATGACCACCAGGGAACAGATGACTGCAGAGAGAGAGAAGGAAGGAAGAATTGGCTCTGCTCCAGGAAGACATGAAGACATGTTTTCCTCCCTACAGGAGGCTAGGACTCCTCACAGGGAGTGAGGGGAAAGGTACCACCAGGGTGAGAGGTCAAGGATGGCCCTAGAGAGGAGGAATTTCTGCCTCAGTGCATCTAAGGACTGGCCAACACACGCAGCTCTAACTGCTCTCCTGTCATTCAACAATTTTTACCTTGGCTGTTAAAGGCAACTTGGGATATGGATACGCTGGCAGTGCCTGCGCCAGCTCTGAAGGCATTATCTGATCCCTCACAATGCGCTCGGGCTACCAAGTCCTTGCTGGGCCATCCTTGACCTCCCTCAGACCCTCAGCCAGGAGCAACAGGTCAGCCACTGGCAAAGCTGGGCAATGGTGATCTAGCTGGGGAAAAAACATTGGCATAAGATGAATAGATACATTTTCTTTTGGGTCAGCCCAAACCATTACATTTGATCCAGTATGAACTTTTTGTGTTGGAAACAAAAGCCTTTTCCTTGTGTTCCGATTCAAAGATCATGTTTTGAGAATGTTCATAGCACAAATGTGTTTAAAAAAAAATCTTGTCTACTTTTACATTCAAAATTTTATTCTAAATTCAGCACATTTGGCACATTTATTAACTCTCCCTCAAAAAACCAAAAGTAGTCACTCAGCTGTCCTCACTATGGGGTCTCAACCTATCTCTTGCAACCAGACTGCAACATGGTGCCGTAGTGGTTTTTATAGCACAAATAATCATGCCCACAATTAAATAAACTGGTGTTGGGGATTGATCTTTGGCTGCTGAAGCCTACTTCATTCAAACCAAAGGCAGCCGCTGCACAACTAGCGGAGTACAGGCAGCGCCACAGCACTGAATACATGCAACACCCAGTTATGCCTTGATACTGTTCACTCCTAGGTGCTAATCCCCCCGAGGACTTAAAGGTAATTTTAGGCTTCTGTTCAAAATCAGGTAGGAATAGGAAAAAGGGACTTAGACAGAGAACACTGTCCTACCCCTCGCAGCTCCTCTGCTCCTTGCCCTTGAGCATTTTGGCTCTGTCACACTGCTCCTCACATCTCTGGAAGACTCTGGTGTGTTCCCTGTGTATATTCACAGCTATGCACTGGTTTCACTAAATTATCTTCTAAAGTCTATTTCATTAAATTTCTTTAACTAAGTTAACTTTATTCAGGCCAATGTTACATTCTTGTATTCAGTCTTTTTCAAGTCTGTCCAAAGGCTCTGACGCTCTGTCAAACTTGAGGCACTCAGAAACCCCAAGAAACTTTGGAAAAGGCTGAATCTACATTTGAAACAAACATGCTAAGTAGCTTGCCAATATATCATGCCCAGCAGTAGAGAGATGTCATACCTTAGGACTGTAGAACGTGTGAATGTAGGATAACAGGATAGGACCATAGGTACCCTGAAGCCCCGAGTCCTACAGGACTCCTATGGGTCCCGTAAAAAGTCCGTTTTCCGTTCCCATGGAAAGAGCCCATTCGCAGTCCCTGTAGTAGAAACCTTGTCTATAGTCATAACACTTGCATCCTCCCCAGAGATCCAGCTTTAATATTTCTTGGTTTTACAAAATTGTTCGCCACAGTAGCTCACTCTGCAAGTGCACCTCATCATGGTCACTTAATTCATCATTTCTGCTGGTCTCGTTAATCTCCCCCTCCCCTTCCACAGATAAACCACATTTAATGGCCGTGTTAAGTAACAAGCAACATGCCAAGGAATATCTTGCATATTTCAGAAGGGTAATGTCCTACCAGAATTATCTGGGCATTTAAATCCCATTTTGAAAATGTTCTCTTGGTTACTGATCCCCTGCATGTAAATTTCATAATAATTTATTTCAGAAGGGGAAAAGGAATGAAAAGTTAGAATTATTAACTAGTTTTTCAGTGTTTGTCTGACAGGTTAATATTTTGATTTCAAGTCCTCATAATGAGACTTTCCTCAGGTGTAACCCTGCATTTCATCAAAGTATTTGCCCCCTAAACATTGCTCTTAATTTTCTGGTCCCAGATTTAACCAGCCCAAGTGGAGACCTCAGCTCACACTTGGCAGGGGCCATGCCAAATCCACCTCCTATCCCATCTGCTGTTTGCATTAACCCGGCAAAGAGGGGAGGGCTTCCCCCTCCAGGGCGGGTGTGGGATGCTGTCCGTGCCTGTGTTCCCCCATGGCCAGGGTCTGCAGCCCCGCAGCCCTCGCTGCAGAGGAGGCAAGCAGCACGCAGTGTCTGGTCCTCACCAAACTCTTGCTGTGTCTACCCGGCATGCCTGGACGCTACAGAAACCCCACTTTCCACTTCTTTGTTTATTTTTTAAAGCTGAGCCTTTGACCTTCTAGGTGGTAATAATTTTCCAGCCATCAAACAGGCATAAGGAGTGTGGTATGTGCCTGCCACAGCCCCAAACCACAACTGAGAGCTCTGAATACCCTCTCTCATTAGCCCCAACAGGACGTCAAAGCCAGGCTCAAATGCTAAGCCCTCACTGTCTCAGCTAAACTTATGTGTTTTGCTGCTAATTGTTATTCAAGCAGGATGGGATAGCATGGCAGAAGCCAGACATAGGGATCGGGTGGATCTGCTTGCATCTTTCACTAAAAGCAAGCCCACCTAAAATACAGAAGGGCTTTTCACCTTGAAACCTGGGATTCATTAGGAGATCCTGTCATAGATAGCATGGGGAAATCCACAGCCAGAAGGCAGAATTGTTGAAGGATTGTCCCAGAACACAAGTTACTATTAAAAACATACATTTCTCACTAACACCTCCCTTTTTTCAATTAATTTCTTTACAGGTTTATTTATATTTAAATGCACCAGAATGTAAGTTCTTCAATTAGGAAGCACAGTGAAGGAAACACTGAAAAATGTCAGAGTAGGAAAATTTGATTTTAAAACTCCATTACCAAAGTTAAACTAAAAATTACTTTGGAACTGTATTCAGCAATGCTTATCCAGCCTCCGCCATCCTTTCTATCTACTTCTGCCTCCCTCAGATAAGCATATCCCAGTGCTGTGGGCATAGCGCTTCACTGACTTGTTTTCAGCCATGGTCAATTTGCTTTTCTGAGGGGCTATTTATGTTTCTTTTAAAGAATATTTCTCTAAGTGGTGTGAGGCTATACTGTCTCTTGGCATTTTAGTACAGTCTTCAGAAGCTATGATGTCTTGTACCCTTTCATTGATCTATTTAGTTCCTCACACAGAGATTTAAAACCCACCTATCACACGCTTCAAACATGCCTAAATAAGCGTGTGATGCCTCGGAAACAAAAGTTGAGTATTTTTGATGTAGAGATGACTGTGCTGTCTTCCTGTAAGACAGAGAAATAAGGGATTGAACTTTTTTTAATCGGGCTTTTCTTCATAGTGTTGCAGCATGAAATATTGTCAATTTTTGCCATGCTTTGGAAGGCTGCCGGCTCCCCATGTTGTGTGCGGGAGAGCCAGAGCCTCCAGCCGGGCGCTGCTGTGGCTACCCTAGCAAACTGCCTGCAATTCGCCACCTGCGATGTGCCACCCGTCCCTGAAATGTGACAGAAATCGGGTGGGGTTGTACTTTTTTAATCATGGGAGGTTCAACAGAGAGTTGTGTCTCCTGTAAAACACACTAATAATCATGACCAGCCTTTATGTCTGGGGTCCCTGCCATTTTCAAATGGGAATTACGTACGCCTACTGCAAACCGGAGTAGTCACCGCGGATCAGAGCCTGATCTCATTACCCTGCTGTGAATCTAGCATAATTCAGTCACTCACGGCAGGTACTTTGGACTTGCACCAGTGTCACTGTGATCAAACTCTGCCTCTCTGCCTGTTTTAAGAAGAATGTTTAGAAAAAGATGCCAAAAATATCTTTTCTCCGGTACAGGCACTGGCTAAGAGCATGCCCTTGGTTATTAGAAACCTCTCACCATCTGGTCATTCTTATTTCAAATATTACCATCACCTCTGCAAAATTCAGAGTGTCCTGTTCCGTTGGGTGCTCCAGGGGGCACAGTGGGACGAAGCTCCACGATGAGCACAATGTGACTGCCCACAGAATATTTTGGGTCACTGCTCAGCCTGGACGTTGCCTGAGGCAAGGATCCTGGCAAAGCTCCTGAACCAATGCTCCATGCAGGTTGATTGCCCTGCATACTACAGTGGACTCAGGGCTTTGATTGTCTGGGGAGAAAAGCGATACTTTCCTCAATGACTTAGAAGTGCGGATGGGGTATAGGTAGCCTGACTTGATTGGGTTTTACACTTGTTTCGCAGCTAGAATTAAAGCTGCCCCAGCTGTTGGGTGGTGGAGACTCAGACCTGCCACTACAGCAGACTGTGGGCATCAGCTTTGTCCACCACGACCTTGCAAATCGCAGCAAACCAGGGATTGCCTCCCTGGCAATCTCTGCTACTGAGCTCCAGAGTCTGGCAGCAGACTTCCTAATGTGTTCACTGCTTGAAGGTGCAACTGAGTGAGATCAGATGGGAGTTAGCAGAAGGAAAATAAAAGCTGATATGTTTGCATTCACATACTGTCTGGAGAGCTAATTAGTCTCGGTTCTGGTAAACACACTTGGGGGGGACGACACCAATCAGCCAAATTAACTTGCCATTTCCCTGGAGACTCTCAATGCATTAAAGAAAAAAAACATTAGCGTGTAATTTTGACACCAATACAACTCTGTGCACGCTTTCTAAACACCACTGTTATTGGCTGTTCATGGAAGAATCCAAAACGTCTCTCCAATTCAAAAGTGTCTCTGTCTTTCTGAAGCCCAAGTTCCTGTAACAGTTGTGGTCCTGCATCCCCAGGGTGCTTTTTCCTGTGAGATACCAGAAACAGTCATCATCTGGTGGTTTGCCATAATTAGGCACCTAATTAGTGCTGCCATAGGAGCACGGTGCCTCTCAGGGTGCAGTCCCAGGGCAGAATAGGTGACGTGAGCTGAGGTGGAAGAAGGCTGAGAGCCAGAACAGCAGAAGCAACTTGAACACCTGGAAGATGGGTGATAATGCAATAATACCAAGTAGGAGCTCCTTCAATTAGTGACTAATAATTTTTGCTATAAATTGGAAGTTCTTCAGTCATGAAACACCAAGAAGGAGAGGAATTTGAGTGTGCTGCCAAGTTCCAGGATAAGGACACTGCAGGGATGCAAGGGAGCCTTGTGCCATCGGGGCACGTCAAAGGAGCCACGAAGGTCTGCAACACTGAAGTGCCCTAAAGACCTAGTGTCATGCCACTAAAGCAGCCCTTGAGAGCAACCTTAGGCAGCAGAATTGGGCAGCCTTGAAGAAATCAGGCAGATTAACAAAAAACCCACAACTAAGATGCCCAGTCGATTAAATGAAACCAGAAGCAAGCAAAACATTTTAAATAAAGCAAGCGAATAAATATTGTAAATATGAAAAGCGAGGGGATTACAGACCTGAGGATAGCGAAGAGATTGACATAATGAAGTATAAACAGAAATAGGTGAAGAAGCCAGATAGAGTGTCTAAGTCTAATCCTTTCATAACACAGCACCATAAAAGGTCTTAAAGCAAAGCTGGTCAAAATTTTCCATCAAAACTTCTCTACTGAACAGTAAAAGGAGTACTTTTATGTGATTACTCTGTCTAATATTTTTTTTTACCCACAACAGCTGCTTTCCATGAAAATTTTCAACATTTTGTGGAAACACCAAAAAACCCTAACCCTCTGTTTATGGCAACTGAACTTTTTCAGAAAAAAAAAAAAAAAAAAAGAAGAAGAACATTTTTGGTGAGCATTAAAGAATGGCCTGTAGTTTTGAGACATGACTAATCTCTTTGTTGCCAAACACTGAATATTTTTTCATTTTCCAATAAGAAGTCCAAATTTTCCTCTGGGTGAGAGGGGGACTTTCCAAACCAGCAGGGCTTTACATGTCAAAAAAAAGGAAAAAGTTCAAACTCAATTCCTGCCTTAAGGGATGGTCAGTTCTGAGGCCTTTGTAAAGAAAGAGCATTGGGGGCCAGTCAAAGGGCAAAACCAAACAGACAAACAGCCTAATTCTGGACAGGCTGCAAACAGAAATGGAAAGAAGCAGGAAAACCAGCAAGAAAGAAAATCATTGAAGTTATTAGGCTGAAAGACACAGTGAGAGAACTGGAGCGCAGATCGGTGGTTTTGTTGTGGAAAGTGTCAAATCGTCCGGTTTTGGATGGCTGAGAAGCAGTTTGTAACTGAGCATCTAAAGACTTGGAGACCAAGTAGTCGCAGTCTTGAATATTTGGCCAGTCTATGGCTCTGGCTGCCTCAATATCCTTGGTTGCTTTATAATGATAGAGAAATGAGTGGTACATTTTTTTAATCCGCCTTTGCCAGGGCAGGCATTGTCAGGCCAGAAACATTTCTTTAGCCTAGAGAAGTATCATTCAGTAAAATAAATACATTATTGAAAGAAGTTAAATCAAAATCTAAAATCCTAACATTTATTGCAGGAATCTTATATGGTGCTGTATATTAAAAATGGTTATTTAAGGAAACTGTTCTGTTGGATTGGAGCCAACCCTTGTGTTCTTAGCAATAAAATATTTCATCTCATTTCACCTCTAACTTTTGATCTTGCAGCAGGTATCACCAGAAGATGGCAGGGTAAGCCAAGGCAGCTGTAAATGTCATCATGCATTAGTATAGGACCTGGAGTTAATTTAAACCTATTTATTTGTGTGATTCTCTTGCTTTCCTAGCACCTAGCAGCTTACTTTACAAATGCAATAGTAGCCCGGGGTAGATTTTTCTCATGAAATTTCAGGTTTAAACATGGTGCTGCAAATGATTCCCAGCAGCCTCAGTTGAAGTGATAATAGAGGCCAAGCAGCCAAAACTTGTATAGAAGATAAAAACCGTTCTCTATGGGTTCCCTACATCCTCTGAAAACTTCACCAAGCCTAAAGAGAATTAAAACATAACAAATCTCTCAGGATGAGGCAACCTTCTGCAAAAGCTGGGGAAGAGACTGTTGGAGCTAATGGTCTGGTAGCAGAGCTATGGTGGAGCAGAAAAGGTAGGAAGAAAAAGGCTCCTGGAAAGAAAAAGACAAAAGTGTTGCCGCTCTACCTGACCATGTTAGACAGGACAAAGAGAGGGAAGTGTCTCCCTACAGAGGCGGAAAGCAGGTCACACAAGGATGTAAGGTGAATTAGTCAGAAATTAATTAAAACCAGTCCAAGCCCACTCAGAAAATCAGTCAGTCACGGTCCTGCATCTTGGTGGCAAAGTTATACAACATAAACTCAATGAGGAGATAACATGGGAGGAATGGTGTCCTCAGAGATTGCTCAGCTCATCAATGTGGATATTAAATATTTGGTGTCAAAACCAGACTGCTCGTTTCAGATAGGAGCACAGTGGTATTGCATTGCTTCACAAGGGGTGGTCTGAAAGCAGACCTCCTTCTGGTGCCTACAAGGGGTTCAGTCTCTGTCAGTGATAGAGACATCCCAGCAACATCTGGTGATACCGACATCAGCCAGCAGCATGTGTCCACATGAATTGGGGAAAAATAGTGGATGAGTATGGGATGCATACAACAAGAAGGAAGGAAGGAAGGAAGGAAGGAAGGAAGGAAGGAAGGAAGGAGGAAAGGAAAGGAGGAAGGAAGGAAGAAGGAAAGGAAAGGAAAGGAAAGGAAAGGAAAGGAAAGGAAAGGAAAGGAAAGGAAAGGAAAGGAAAGGAAAGGAAAGGGGAAAGAGTAGAGAAACTGTAAAAAGAATATTAAAAGTGAGAGAAAGCAACCAGCCTCCTCAACTCAGACAGCACAGGAATGGCAACAAATAACTGAAGTGGGGGAAGAAACTGCTTTCTGGAACAAGACAGATAAAAGTATGCCTGAGAAAACGAAAGTCTAATCCTCAGTCTGTTCCTCCTTCAAAATCCTTTCCAAATGGAGACATGGTGGCCATTGAAGGATGTGCTTTCTATGACAGTAGAAGTTCCAGGTAAGAATGGGGCAAGTTTTACTTGGATACTGCAAGAGCTCATCATTTAGGGGCGTGGCAGTGCAGTGTGCCCACATTGCCTTTCTCTTCAAACTCAGCAGAGATGTGAACTATCTGTTCTGCCTGTAAAAAGCCAAAGGAAGTCACAGCTGATAATGCCAGCCGATGCAGATTAAGAAAAAGTAGATGCAAAAGGAGAAGATGAAAGCATGGAGAGGACACCTGGTTCAGTCCAGAGTTAACAGCAAGGCTACGGAATTCCTGAATTTCCTCTGGGATCGATCCGTTTGATTTACCTTAGAAAAGCTCTTCTCATGTTAGCATAATTCCTCCTAGTTCCCATCCTTGTGCATAAAGTATTACAGCCTTTTCATTAAGACTGTGAACAAATTTCACTTTCTATAGTGAAATCCACATCAGGCTGGAGTGCTGGCTACAGGTTAACTTCAACCTCACAAAATAAGCACTGCTCATTTTTAGTCCCAAAGTAGCGTGAAGAAAACTTACAGTCCCTTCTGATGGTTTGCTGCTTAAAGAAAACTAAAAAAAATTAATGTAAACTGTGAATTGTAAAATCTTGATCTTTAAGTTAATTAATTCTCCTTCACTGGCTTGAATTTTTAGGCACTTTTGCTTAAAGAGCAGGATAAATTTAAAAGCCTGCTTCTGAACTCATTAAGGCCAGCATAAATAAGGAGTAACGGCTTACGCTAATGGAAATACACTAGTGTATAAATTAGCAAAACCAGATTTCATTTCCCTTAAACTGGTTTTTGATGTACTACGTCTAGTTCCACTCCTTCTTTACAGTTACATCGCAAGGGGTGTTGCTATGCATTGCACACTTGCACAATAAGTAAGACTACTAAATAAACAGGGATACAACAAAAATATGAAGTTTCAGAATATTCAGGAAATCATCATTTCCTGGAGCTGAATAAACATTTTAGAAAAAACTCACCCAGCAGGAAATGGAGCTATCTGAAGTGGCCAGTAGGTTCAGAGGATGTGGAAAGGGGTTTGTTCAGAGGCGTTAAATAAACAGAGTAAAATGCCTTGGGAAATAGTTCCCTTTATTTGCTTTCTTGGCTAACAATGTTCATTTTACATTCAGCCTTCAGCACAAGAGACACAAACAGGCCCCATGTAAGATTACCAAACCGAGTGTAAACTGATACACCGTCTTCCTGGTTTCGCAGGCATCCTGAAATGATAGCTAAGGGAGATCATGCTGCCCCGCTCAACTCCTGAGCACGCTACCTCTGCATATTAAGGATTTGGCAAGTTAAATATTGTCAAATTAACCATTTAACTGCTCTCAAACGTAGAAGGTCCACTTATCCCTTGGCCAAGCACCAACTGACCTCCAAGTAACAGGAAACAATACAACCATATGTTGATAGAAAAGCCTGTGGCACATCAAAACCTGCTAACTGGGAGATGATATTAAACCTACCGTCTAACCATCAGAGTGACACAAAGGAGGAGAGCACGGATCATGATACTCGTGCTTAGATCTTTACAGTCTTCAGTCTTAATATATGTGAAGCTGACACAGCATTTCATGAATGTTGTACTGGAATATCACAGAATATGAGGACCATGCTGCAGTTTTCAGCTCTAGCCATGCCTCTGGAAAACAGGCTTTTCAGTCCAGGCCCTTGACCCAGAGTCAGATACAGCATGATGAACACAGTCTATAAAGATCCATTGTTTCTTCTCCCCCTATTCTCTCTCATTCCCTTAATTGTGCTGAGATTTCATTCCCCTCGTGAGACCGTAGAGAGAAATGGATGGTCTTGGACTCTCTGTGTGGCCTTGGCCCGGTCACCATGAGCAAAGTTCTCTATGGTTTCTGCATGGGTGTCATTCCTATACCCCAGTAAAATCAACAGGTTCAATGGAATTAGACTATTAACATGCACAAGGGTATCAGGCTGGGGAGAAAATATGTATTCGCGATTTTATGTGCCTAAACAGCTTAGTAAATTTATCTGTATTTTCCATGAGCCTCAGTTGCCAACATGTAACATTGAGGCTGTAATTCCTTCGCACCTGTGGAGCATGTGAGAATTTCTGGGGCAAGAGGTGTGTTTCCAAGGGATACACCCCATTCCTGGAATTGTCATTTGTGGTGCCTCTGGAGAAGGGATGAAAGTGGGGGCATGGGGAGAAAAGCAGGAGGCTCCTGGGAAATTAAGAGGAGGGGCAGAGAAAATGGAGGAGGCAGTGGAGAAGCACAATAAAGGAAGAGCTAATGGGTGAAGAAAAAATGAGGGGAGAGATTACAGCAAAAGAAGCCAGAAAAGATACATTAGGGACTTTGAGAAGAAGCAGAACTAAGATTTAGAGGAGAGAAGGTGGACTAAGAGAGTGAGAGGGAAAAAAATTCCAGCGGGTCTGATAACAGAGCTCTGATGAGGCTTCACACGCTTCAAACAAGAAATATGGGCCCCTCCCCAGTGAAACTGGGCTTCCACTGCCAGCAAAATTGTTTCCACAGCTGAGACTGCAGTGCCAGCGAATGTCTGTGATCAGCCCATCCAGGTGCTCTGTGATACAGGCAGCACCAGACTCAACCCATCAAAGCAATGGGAATAAATCTGAGGGCCAGGAATGAGAAGTTGGGCCCCTGCTTGGCTGCTGCTGTGCAAAAACGAGAACATAAGTAGCCAAAAAAAGACACATTTAAGGTATAACTCAAGAAAAATAAGAAACAGACCTTTTGACAGCAGACATGCTAACAAATCAAGTTCAGGGAATAAGAACCAGCTATGCTGCAGGAGGGACAAGGACTCTGAAAGCTGCTGTAAGAGTCTGATACGCCAATTTGCAGAGGATACTGAAATTCCATCTATTTCAATTTTTAAATTGGACTTATGCTGGTAAACTCTCCCATCTGAGCTTTTTATTAATATCGTACGAGCTGCAGCCTGCAGAGATTCAAAGTTCTCTCCAGTTTTCCTGACTAGGCAGTTAGTCTCTGGCATTCCCGTGAACACCAGCATGACTTCTCTGGTGGGCCCCTGAGCTCGGCAGGCAAGTGTACCAGTGTCGGTGGCCACTACACCAGCACCCAGCTGCGGCAGCGCTTCCCGGAGGCTCAGCGGAGCCGAGGGCAGGGCCTTGAGCACTGCTTGTTCCACAAGTCGCTGCACTGGCCTTTGGGGGGTTATTAATCCAGCGCAAATAGGGGTACGACAATTTGGCCTGATGGGAAACAGAGATTTTATCATCCAGGCTTATTTTTTCAAGCATAGCTCCCACACGCTGAGTGCATTATATAGCAAGGGTAGGTGAGATTTTCTATAAACAAAACAGTAACCCAAATCCTGTTGAACATCTCCCCATGAATCTGTACCGGCAAATGATAAGACCAGGCTGGAAGATGCCTTCTGGGGCACCACATCCAACTCGCCGCTGTTGCAAGCAACCACGTCATAGCGTCTCTTTCATAACCACTAATTCACTTTTGTTTACTAGGGTGTCAAAGTGTTATCTTACAACTATGTCAAATATTCTTCTTTTTATCACTGCCACGCAGCGGGTTTTGTGAAAGAATCCAGTTCTTGGACTGGAGAGAGAACAACATGGCTGCTGATGCGTCAGCTTGTCTTGGCCCCGTCTGGTCTTTGTTTGCACAGGACTTAAATGTTCACTACATATATTTAAACTCACAATCAAATCCTGATATGATTTAAAGTTATGGGAGTGTTCCGCACTAGCAAAACTGAACCAAAGCCTTGCTCTGCTGGACGAAGATCATTTTAAAGATAACCACGCGCTTTCCCGGGAGGGTTTCTGCAATCAGCAGTTGAATGGCTCTGAGCTAATGTAACCCATACGGTGCTCGGCATGTGACCGGCAAGATCCCTGCCCTTGTGTTACATGGGGCGAGACTGAGACGTGGAGAAGCTCCCCTCATCAGTAGATGGTGCTTTCCTCAGGGCCCCCCCAGCGCTCCATGTGATGCTTATGCTGTCGTATCTCTGCTAACCCCTTGCTTGGCCTGGCCTCCGCTGTGAGGGAAGAGTCCCAGGAAACCGTTTTCACCACTCGCTCAGTCTTGAATCCATCAGCATTGCAAACTCTCCCAGGATAATACCCTCCTGCAGTTATCTCAGCACTGCCACAAAGCTGAAAGTCTGTGGCATTACCCAGAAGGGGTTAATTTAAGCAAACACCTGAGCAGCTTTAGAGGAGCACCAGGAGGGCTGAGCCTTGGGCAACCTCACCTTATATCTTCTCCACTCACCCCTCTAAAACTAGATTGCAAACTCCTCCAGGTGGAAATCATGGATCCAAATGGGTTCAGTCAACTGCCTAGCAGGTTTGAGGATGGTGTAAATCAAACATAGGTAACTAAATGTCCTTCACCTGCTTTCAAATCTGCCCAAACACAGTATGTAAGGTCAGGCAAGACATCTACTTGACACTGATCTTGCAGCCCTTGTGATTTCGGGCTCCCTTAGCTGCTGGCCTCTCTGCACTTGCAGCCCATCACATCAGTGCTGACAGCAGCCCCCTCCCCTGGGAGGGGCAGAGCAAAAAGGATGGTCCACTGCTCCTGTCCAAAGGAGGAGGTCAGAAATCTCCCACTTTGAAAGCCCAACTCACAGGCAATGCAGAAGGCAGCGACCTGTCTCCTGGAGAAGCTCAGGTCCCCTGTAAAGGAGAGAAAGGAAGAAAGGAAAATCTACCATGATCTTTCAAATGAATTATATGCCTCCTGGGAAGAAGACAGTATATTTCTTTTGGTAAATCATTAGTCACCAAAAAAAATCCCCACTATATCAGGTTGGCTGATGACTTTCTGAAGTTTGACCGAATTCAATAAACAGTTTTTGCCACAACAAATGAAGACTGGGGGTTTTTAACTGTCAGAAACAGTTTGTTTAGAGACTTTCTGAATGTAAGCCTCTCAGGTTTTTGAAATACTCAGCTTTCTGGCTACTTATACTAAAAGTCATGTAAATAAAGGTACGTTGGTGGTAGCTAACCTTCCACCCAATAGCACAGTATTGGTGGCCTGAGGTGAAAAATGAAAGATGCAGTTTTGATTTCGTCCTCTGACTCAAGGAGATGCACCCATTACCTGGCCATGGGTCAGTGCTGGCCATCAGTTAGTGCTGGTGCCTCTCTGCTCTTATGGGTCCTTGGGGACAGTGCCACAGTTTCTGCAACCTAAGTGTCCTTTCTGATTAAAAGACCTGACTTGAACCTTCCCGTTTGGGGGACAGTAGCAGCTTAACCTGTTGTCAGTCCCTCTCAGTTTTTCCCAGTACTCTGCCAAGGTATGAGGCTGAAGATGCTCCAAGGAGGAGAGCTCTGCTAGAAGGTGAGGATGATCCATGCACAGGAGGGTGTCCCAGGCAGGGCACACAGCTGGCAGAGCTGCCTGCAGCAGCACACCCCATGTTCCCTCGCAATCTGGGCAGAGGAATAGCCAGGAGTTCCTTTTGAGTCAAAGTGATGTCCAAACTGCTGCCAGCTTTGTGAATCCAGCATTTCATTTTCTTGGCTTTTACTTCAGAACTCCAAGACAAAAACTTTCTATGACTTTTTACCCCAAAGGTTTGGTTTGGTTTTTTTTTAACTTCTTTTCACTTTGGCAAGGCAAAAATCCTGGTGTTGGGAGAGTAGAACATGTTCTGCATTTCAATTATTTATTTCAATTACTTCTCAGATCAGTCAACAAATCTATTAGTTGGTTATTTACACAATCCAGCCGCGGTGCCCTCATTTCTCCCATTTCCATTTTATTTAGATGCTGTCTGGGTGAGATGGGCTGGTTGTTTCCAAATTATCCCAGGCTTCTCCCTGGCATCTTCTACCTAACTAGGTCCTTGTCAGGGACCACATCACTGAACTGCAGTCATCAAAGTGCCTGAGAGGACCAGTTAGTTGTCTTTTCACTTTGGATAAGGCAGCAAGGAGGCCTAATTGGTCCCCACGTCTCTGGAAAAAAGCTGAAAATTTAACCTCACTAACCTCTAGCTTCCAAATTCATTTCATACATCACTGTCTGCATTTCCAGTAGATACAGTGGAGAATAAAGAATCCATTTGTTTGTCATAAAAAGATTAAGAACCCAACATAATTTTCCAATTTTACGTTTTGTAACATGCTTCATTGTATAGCTCAGGGAGAAATCAGCTGAATTTCCCTCATGCCTGACCATATGATCAGGAGGCAGCTACTGCGGGTACAGTTCTGCAAGGGAACTCTTTTGAAGTCAGAAGTCAAAAAGACTTTCGGGGCTTTAAATGCCTTTTTAATGTGGTCTCTTTTCTGTGTGGAACGCAGTCCACACTTAAAGGGCTTTCTATGTGCCTGTGAGAAACGCATTTCTTGAAACTCATTTTTCATCTCTGCCCTACAAAATCTGTGCAAAAGCTCAGACCACTCAGTAGATCCTCACATGCTTCAAAGGGTGCTCATCTTAACCATGGTCCTGTGAGGTCCCAAAACCAACAGCAGTTTAGTCTGGATCAGATAACACAGGTCATGGTCTAAAGTCTGAATGTAAATATCTATTATAAAGGTAACAAAGACTTCTTTTTCTCCTTATTTGCTTCAAAGCCAAGGACATCTACTTTGCACGGAACTGATTTTATTTTTCATGGGGTAACCTCATTATATCTCGATTTTGGGACCATCACTCAGTTAGAGCGCTGCATGCCCTGGGAAGGTACCAAGCTCAGAGTGGTCAGGAGGCAGGACCAGGTCCCTCTGTCTCTCTGACCACAGACCACAATCCTCAGGAGCATGGTGGGCATTGCTGTGCTCCAGAAAGTGCCTTCTCGGGGAGAGACCGGCAGGCATTGCCTCACAAAGGGCAGAGGGGTGCCTAACATGATAATGTTTGCTGCTGTCTCTGGTCATGACACATCTCTTAGGAGCTGGCCTCAGGCACATGGTGTCTTTGAGTAAGGCTTTGTCTTTCCTCCAATGGCATCATGGTTAGGAGTTGGCTGCCTTGTGCCAAGATACCCACCAGTGATGGACATGCATGCACCACTGGGCACCATCAGTGAGGTCCGTCATGATAATGGAAATCTGGTGGCTGCATGCCCTTCCTTTAAGCTCTGAGTAACAGGGGAAAGTATGTGTGGGTCTCAAATCCCCTATTTCCCCCTCTTCTCAGTGACTTTCCGTCCTGCTGTAACATCTCAGGTTTCTGTGTACCTCCAGGCTACAAAGGAGGAAAAAAAAGAAAAAAGGTGGGGGAAAAGGACCAAATCCAAACAGTTTCTGGAACAAATTTGTGTTCGTAGTCCTGTCACCCAGTCCGAGTGCAACAGTCAAAGTAATTATGCAACCATTTTAAAATATCACAGTGACATATGAGGTAATGCCACTTTCTGCACAGGCTCCTTTGGGAGCTGCCAGGCTAAGCACTGCCGTCAGTGGAGCTTTAGGAGCAAACACTCATCCGCCTTCATTTTCACAGGGGACCAGGAGTTTCCAGATCGCAGACGGGATGGCACAGCAGAGAAACATCCCTTTGATGTGAAAGTCCCTCTCATTTCTGGATGAACCTTTGATGAAAAGAGGAGTTGCTGTGATTCTGATTTGGGAAGATAAAATGTTTGTTACCTGAATGGTTCATGGATCAAGTCCTTCAAACTGGCTGAGATCTGCTGTGAGAGTGTGCTCGGCCATAGGGAAGCATGGAATAAAGCTAGAGCTGAAACATTTTTATAGCCTGATTGCTAGCCCCTGTTCACAGATTTTGCCTGAAGTCACCTAGAGTCCCTGAGAAAACAAACGCCATATCTTCTTTTACTAGACCCTATAGTTTTTATTTTAGCATTTCTTTCATAGTGAGTACCTGAAACAAGTAAAGCGTGACTAACCCCACAACCTTCTCTTCAACTCATGGTTACAAAACCACGAAACACAACAAGCCCAGTTCCCTTGAAGAATGAAAGACTGCCCATCTCACCCTCTTGCAGGGGGGTGGGAGCCCATCGCCCACATCATTTCTGTCTTTATCACTGGCTATTTCTTCAACTGTGGCCTAGGCTTGAAGCTTACATGAAGTGCTGAGCAATAGCCATGCTTGTGGCATGGGTCAGCAGACCTAGCAGGAATGTTTGGTCCTTCCTCTACCCAGTCTGCTTCAGTGAACAGGATCTTTGTCTGTGCAAAGGTGCCAGACGTGTTTAGGCTCTTATAAACAACTCCAAAACTCAGCCTGTGCCTACACCTGAGCATATGCTTGCATGCAAACAGAGAAGCCTGGATGTGGTATTCAGGAAAGACTCACGATTAATCAACAACATGGACATGCCTGGGGACATTGAAGAGCTGTACCCCATGAAGGCCCCATTCTCCCAAGGAAACAGAATATTTTTAGGTTGGCGCGGACAGACTTGGTTATTTACACAATAATATGTGATTCCTCTGACCAAATGTCTCCACAGAGAAGAGATGTCCTCAGGCAGGACTGCCTCTTTGGGTCTTCAGTAAGACAAAAAAATACTTCTTGAAACAAGTGAGAAAAGGGATCTAGGCAAGAAAAAGACAGACAGTCTTCTCTCAGTTCTTGGAAAAATTATGGAGCAAGTCTTCATGCAGGTCATTTCACTGCACATGAAGGGAAAGACAGCAATGGCAAACAATCAGTGTGGATTAACAAATGGCAAATTCATCAAGAACCTGGACAATGGGAGGTTCTGAGCCCTTAGCAAGTCTCCTGATGATGCCAGACTGAGAGGACAGCCAATACATGGATGTCACCTGGGGGGCCCAAACCAGCTGGGCCAGAAGGAACTTCATTAAATGCACCAAAGATGAATGTAAAGTCCTGCACCAGGGGAGGACTAACCCCCTATGTCAGTACAGGCTGAGGACCAACTGGCTGAGGAGCAGCTCTGCAGATAAGGACCCCACTGAACTCAACTTAACCCTATGAGCTTGTGGAAATGAAGGCTAAGCACATACTAAGTTGTGTTAGAAGAAGCGTAGGCAGCAGGCTGAGAAAAGTGGGTATTCCTCTCTACTCAGGCTTTATGAAGATACACCTGGAATAGCGTGTCCTGTTTCAGGCCCTGATCAAAAGTAAGGAAAAAGCTTTACAATGATGGTGGTTGAGGACTAGCACAAGTTTCCCACAGAAGCCATGGCATCTCCATCTCTGGAGATATTCAAAATGCAACTGGGCAAGACACTAAGCAACCTGATAAAACTTCAAAGCTATGCCAGCTTTGAGCTCAAGGCTGAACTACAAGACCACTGGAGGTCCTCTCCAGCCTGACTTTTTCCATAATTCTATGATTTATGATAGCTTTTAGTTAATCTTGTGCCATTATGTTGTTGAAAAAATGGCCTATACTTTTATAAGGGGAATGTTTCAAGCAGTATCAGTATTTCCTATTAAAACTTTGGCAGCTGCATATGTCAATATTTTTAAAATATATTTTAACATTATTGCTTTCATTATGTTTCCTACTTTCAGGAGGAAAAGAGATTATTAGTAAACATGAATTTTCTTGGTGATTTCATAAAAATGCTGGCAAAAATCTGTGGAAATACGTTGTAAAATAAGCAGAAAAAGTATCAATTTCAGATCACAAGGAATGGAAAGATCTTCAGAATGTCAAAAATAGTGAAATAATTTAACTAGCTCTGTAATTTCTATAATGCAATAAACATATGCATTACCTGCTGGGTAGAAACCATGAAGACATTTTCCATTTGAATTAAGCGAATTCAATCCCATAATTTCCATTCTTTGGTGCTCATTTTCCTTAAATTATCTCCTGAAAGAGTTTCTTGGCAAAGATGTTCCCTGGAACAATTCACTTTAAATAAATGTTGCACACATTGCAGAAAAAGCAAATTTCACTTTCATAATTGCCCCACGCTCTGACTACACACTGCAGCATGGGAACAGTAATATAGCGTATAACCTGTGTGCAAGTCTGGACACATGAGTTTCCAGTCACAAATATTTGTGATTATTTTCTCCCAAACACCCAGGCGGATGAAGCTGGCCCATCCTCCTTTGTTTATGCTTAGCTACACCTGCAGCAGAGTGACAACAGCTCCTTCTTGTGATGTTCATATCAGTGCTGCCAAAAAAGCAACTGCTCTGTATCAAAAAGCCTTGGTTTTATGGGAGCACCTGGGAATCTAAACTCGCATCTACCTGAGAAATCAAGAGAGCTCTGGTGTATCAGAAACAGCACAGTCTGCAGCCTTTACACCTGTATTACTTTGTGGGCCTGAACAAAGTGTTGTTAAGACCTAGAGCAACCTAGCATAACTCTGAATTGTCCTGCTTTTGGGGGGCAGTTGGACTGGAGGAACCTTGTAATCTGAATTACTCTGTGTGATTACATCATATTATCATGATATGATGACTATACTTGGATTTTTCTCTAGAGAGCTATAGACCTTGGGCTAAAGTAATGTCCAAGATATTACTGAGTGCTCACCCAGCAAATGGTTGGAGAATCTCATCTTGAGAGTAACCAACAACGACCAGAGAGCAGAGGCATATCCTCAAGACAGAGTTAATAATGAACAGATTCACATCACTTCCACCAAAATCATTACTTATCAGGCTGGCCAGTACCATATCACTGCCCTTTCATTTTCTCCTTGATTGTCTGCATCTAAGTCTTATCTCTTGTCTTGTAGTGTGTAAAAGACTGTTCTTTTTCACTGTATGAACTAACATACTTTTAGTTATGAGTATTAACAAATATTTCACTATGTAATGTCAACACCAAGTAATTCTTTCAGTAGATAATAATATAAGGAAAAGAAGGGAAATCCTTTCCACTGAATTGATTCAATTTGAGTAGAAACACATTTATAGAAGACACAGGTTATATGTCAAAATACACATATAATAAAATCGGGCTTAGATCTTTGTTCCCACAAGCAAAATGGCACTACTGCTGTCAGGTTTCTTCTTCATTCTGAATATCAGTATTTTGAATTTTTTTCCCTAAAAATATCATACTTGTATTAGTCCTCAGCTTTTCTCCCTAACGCAATGTATATTTTTTATTCTATGTTCATAACACATACCAGGTTCTATTAATAAAATTTGGACCTTTCCTGAATTATTAACAAATCAGAAAATAAGATGTCTTTTAGAAACAGTCTCTGCAACACCTAAAATCATTCCAAATCGCTCAGTTTTGTGATCGTTTTACCCAGGTTTCTTGTTATGTGAAATCTTTAGAAACAATTTGATTTATTTTTTCAGGTAAAACTTTATTAGACTTGGAGAAATGCTGTTCTAAAGTATAAAAGCTGATCTTCAGCTTGCTTTAATAAGTACGATGAAGTCAATATGGTTATGTTTCCTTTCTCCAGCTGAGACTCTGACCTTCAATATAACATTTACCTCATTTTCTTCGTCCACTAATTACTCTAGGCTATAAAAATGGTTTGTCTGGCAACATTTAGTCTTGACAAATCAGTCCTGGTTATTGATCATAATTTTATTGTCTTCTAGATGTTCAAAGACTATTTTCCTTATCAGATGTTGAGTTTTGGATTAAAGTACTTTAAAAAATGGTAATTACTAAGAATATTCCTTTTTTTGAGGTTTACTAGTGTGCTTCTGTTCTCGTTCCAGTCATTTCCCAGTGCTCTCGTCTTTTAAAAAGTAACTGCCCATGGTTTGGTAAGTCTTTTAGCTGGCTAAGACATAGTTCATATTTCCTAACTGTTTTCTTTTTACCCTTAAGTAACCATATGATGGAATTCTGCAAAATTAGCAACATTTTTATTTTTTAAAGAAACACTTCATAAAGGTATTCATTGTCTTGGTCTCGAACTGTCACTAATTACGTGTGTGTTCTCAATTCATAATGAAATTTTTCCTAGGTTTTCTATCTTGCATTCATTAAAAGTCAAGCATAAGAATTTTATTTCCTTCATTGATGTAGAAGAGAAACATTTCTTTTCAAAAAAAAAAAAAAAGAAGACAGAAAACTTTAATTCTCTTTAACCTCAATTCTCTTTAACCTCAATGACTAATTCACACCATACAGTTTACACTTACTCCACACCAATAACAAACAGTTACTGAATATAACAGTTTCTGAGTAGTCTTGGCTAGGTTTCCTTGTCCTCCGCCCCTGCTGTATATTTTATTACCATTGCTGTCCCATTGTGATTTGAAGTCACAATCAATGGAACAATTTCTGTTGAGGCTACATGTGTTCTTCACAGTCTCCATTTTGAGGACAGCTACAGTCTGCTGTACCTTAATTCTCTTCCACTCACCGCAGAATCACAGAATGGTTGAGGTTGGAAGTGACTTCTGGAGCTCATATGGTCCAAACCCCCCTGCTCAAGAAGGGCCACCTACAGCAGGCTGCCCAGCACCATGTCCGGTCAGCTTTTTAATACCTCCAAGGAGAGAGACTCCACAACCTCCCTGGCCAGCCCGTGCCAGTGCTCTATCACATTCACACTGAAAAAAGTCTTTCTTGATGTTCTGAGGGAACCTCCTGTGTTTCAGTCTGTGTCCATTGCCTCTGGTCCTGTAACTGAGCACCACTGAACACCACTCAAAAGAGCCTGGCTCTGTCCTCTTTGCCCTTCAGTTATTTGTAAACATTGATGAGATTTGTCCTGAGCCTTCTCTTCTCCAGACTGAACAGTCCCTGCTCTCCCAACCTTTCCTCACAGGAGACATGCTCTGGTCTCTTAATTATCTTTGTGGCTCTTTGTTGGACTCTCTCCAGTATGTCCATGTGTCTTTCATGCTGAGGAGTCCAGAACTGGAAACAGCACTCCAGCTGTGGCCTCACCAGCGCTGAATAGAGAGGAAGGATCACCTCACTTGACCTGCTGTCAATGTTTTTTTTAATGCAACCCATGATCCCATTCACTTTCTTTGCCACAAGCGCACGTCGCTGGCTCATGGTCAACTTGTTGTCCACCAGGACCCCCAGGTCCTTTTCTGCCAAGCTCCTTCCCAGCTGGGTGGGCCCAGGAATATACTGGTGCCTCAGCAGTTGCTCAACAGGTGAAGTTTGCACTTTGTCCATCCCCTTTTTAAACTCTGTGACATTCCTGTGAGCCCATTTCTCTGGCCATTTCTCTCTGTTGATTTTAAAGCCTCAGACCTGCACCTGCTAATGCTGGTAGGATTCTCCCCATTCACATCACAGAGGCCATGGGTAAGTTTTTAGTTTCTTAATCAAACTTCTCAGAAAACAGTTATTTATGCACTCCTACTATGAGAAAATCTGCTCCTTGTCCTAATGAATCAGAGTAGCTTTTGGTTGCCAGCTTCCCCATTATTCTCAAATCAGCACTGAGCAACACAACAAACCCCACTAGAGAAAACAGAAAGACTCCCTGTTGATCTCTATCGGTGGAAGCTTGACCAGGACCCCTCTGGGTACCACTGCAATTGGTTAGCCTGAACAAAAAATATTTAGATAGATTTGAAATTTTTTTTCATTTCAGGCAGGAGGATATTCAGATTAATTTTTAAAGTAATGTTTTCCTCTACTGTCCGAGCAAAATAAAAGTGGCTGTTGCGCTTACATTTTTACCAGATTTAAGTTACTCACCCCTCCAAAGTCCATTAAGAAATTATACATTTTTATTTATTATTTTGCCAGACAGTAAGAATGCAAGCTTTCCTGTGCTACTCCAACAATTATTTCATGGCTAGAGTGGAAAGGTCGCTGCATTCAGGGGCCAAAGGGTGATTTACTCCATGCAGTTAGGACAGCTAACAGGATCCTTGGCTTATTTAGCAGAAAGACAGGTATCTGCTAACATAGAGGCAACAATTTTTGAAAAACTGTCTGTGAAGAAATGACTTGTGTTTTGGGTAGCCCCCAAAAATCATATTTAAAGTGAAGGACACTTCAATTTGAGGAATGTAGCCAGTGTGATCTAACAGCAGCAGTGACTCAGGTAGCAGTTTTGGGAAGTATCAGGTTTTCTCATCACTTTGGGAGATGTGGAAAGTGGAGCTTCAGTGAATCCACTGATATAATCTCAAATATCTCAGCTATAATCTCAGATAGTTGCTATGAACATCGGCATTGCTTCACTCCAGAGAGGGGACCACCATCCAGATCTTCCATATCATCTTAGGGGCAACACACCTTGAATTTAACAACTTCTCTCTCTCTTCCTCTCATGTCTAAACTCTTCCTCCAAGAGCTTCCACTGGATAG
>KZ505982.1:285256-337303 GCA_002844005.1 Limosa lapponica baueri
TGATTAACAACACTGCTATACTTGTCTACTGGCATGTTGGATTACTGCCCATATGCTGAAATAGCCTTAAATAACCAATCAATGAACTACCAGGGCACTGCCATATGTGCATCAATACAAACAGTATAGCCTTCAGCTTACTTCCCCCATGGATATGTCTTGTTGGTTCAATTACTACAGCGTTTTCCAGGAGGAGTCTACCAGAAACTGAAATAAAAGGCTGTGCAGCTACAAGCAGGAAGGTTGAGCGATATGACAGAGCTTCTTTCTCTGGCATGACTGACCCATGGAACTGCATACATTCTCAAAAGATAATAAACACAAAGATGAAAGAAGAGATTACAGACTGCAATATTTTTCTTATTAGCGCAGTAAGAAACCCACTGATGAGAACAGACCTCAAAAGCTGCATGAACAATGAGGAATGAAAAACAACGTTTACATACAGTATTGGAAAAATATGGGAATGAAGTAACTTCAGGGCAAAGACCATTAATAGTGAAATCAAGGACAATTTTCACATAGATTTTTTTCCAAGATGGCAGCTGCTCTTAGGAGCTGATCTAAAGCCTACTGAATTCAATGGAAAGATTTAACTTCAATGGACGTAGGGTCATTTCAGCTTTTGGCTGAGGGAGTCACATTACTCCAAGTTAAAAGAGAGAAGACTTGGCAAACAACAACTGAGGGTACAGCACATTTAGGGTCAAAAGACCATAATTGCTGGACCAATTCATCTCTGGTGTGATTCCACCAACCCCAGAGGATTTGCAGAATCAGTTTTGTACTCACTAATGATGCCATTTGTGATTTCCAATGAGTTCAGTGTGTAACTCAGAGTAGAATTTGACCCAGTGAATGCAACGGTACTGTAAAGTTTAGTTAATTTGAATACAATAGTCCTATTGGTTTAAATAACTGCAGAAGTTTTTCTTAACACATTAAAAGGCTATATTTTATTACTATAATCTCACAGCTATGAAATATAGCTCTCCAATGATATAACTATGAGATATAACTTTCTTCCCAACAGCTGCTGGTGGGAATTTCACTGTTTCTGAAATAAATATTATATGCATACATACCATACATGGAGGGAAGGAGAGAGCAATAGGAAATACAATGAGCTGACTCGAGATGTGTTATTTATTTGCACACATTATTAATGATCTCATAGCTCAGAAGTGGTGGAGGGAACCTGAGCCACTTGTGAATTATGAAAGGTCATCAATAACTCATAGCAATATATGACACATCCATTCAGGTCATCCAGACTTACTCCATGCTTGGATCTGTTTATCTAACACCAGTTTTAGTTTAGTCTGTACTGTGTGTTGATTTCATAGTACATCATGTAGCAATGAGACCTCTTGGCTACACTCCCATGTAAGATGACTAAGTTTGAAGTATAAGAGAACCTGAAACAAATTTTCAGAGTATCAGTTGATTGAACTGAACCACACATATCTACTTCCAATGACATGTGTGATCATTAAGTAAAGTAATTTAGATATAAATGTATCAGATTGGGTGTGTGCATGTGCATCTGTAAGAACACATTTCATATAGTTGAAACTCAAAACTTTTCCTTATGCTCGTTTTTCTCACTAAGAAACTGAAAGAGCAAACATGCAACAGAGATTACTTTGATAGTAATATCACAAGACACTCAAGTACTACAGAGATGAGCATAGTATAAGAATGAAATGAACTACGATCCAGTTTTCTCTGTCTTAAAAGAAAGCTAAAAGACACATTTTGTTCTGTCACGTAGCTGAAACTGAACAATTGGATATAATCCAGATATAGACAAGGGTGTAATTTACCTCTGCTATTCTTAAAAACTGTACAGGCTACAGTTATACATGTTTTAATTATAGCTACTTTGAGACAGCTCTCAGACTATAAACCATATTTGAAAACATGATTCTGAAAAAATATGAGTTTAAATGGGTTTTGTCCAAGGACTCTTAATAAACTGGTGAGAAAATATTAAACTCCTCTGCTAGTTCCTCTAATCCTGTTGGTGGTACTCACTATATCAAAATGGTCAGGCAGTGCCCGTTATTGACTGCCAGAAGTTCATGGCAATACCCTGGGGCAGAGCTCACTTCTTCCAGCCCCAAGTACCCATATGTTTATTACTTCTTGAGCTAATGGAAACTCAGTGTGGGAAATACATGGCACGTGGCACACCATAGGGAGCTGTGATGAACACACATTTTAGGCAGTGCTACATACTTATAAGGTGCCTAATGCTAGCACTGTCATCACTACTCACACGTGCAAATTCTCAGTACAGATCAGTATCCAACAGCTATATGGCAAGACAGGATGCATTTTAGTGACCTACAGATGTGTTTCTTGGGATGGTTGCAAACACTTAGGCCTTCGGACAAGCACCCCACCTGGCTCTGTATCAGCCCAAATGCTACATAAACTGTTTTGTAGTGTTCTTACATCAACTTGGCATGAAAAAAAAAAGTCTCGAGACCAAAATCCTCTGAGCACTTCTCACATCACATGTGCTATTTGAGGCAGACAGAGACTGAAGTAATTTATCTGCACAGTTGTTCTCCCATCTGACAAAAAAGCCCAAGCCAAAGGGTCTTTGATATCAAAGAAAAACTAACTCCACGCACGCAATTCTTGGTCTTTTCAACTACTTTAATCAAACTCTCATGGTAAGTCATTTCACATTTTATACATGAAATAGAACATTTTGTTTATAAACCAGAACATGATACAAACATTGCTTTCTTCGGGGCAGGAGAACAGCTCTCAGGCAAGCGGCAACACAAAGCAACCCTTTCTAAATGCTGCTGGGCACTACCACATCACAAGAGAAAGTGAGTGTTACCTATTTACTGCCAGAAGAGGGAAGAAAGCATGGTGCTATCTTTTGTTAGCAAAACCTTCCCTCAACTTAATTGCAAATGTGCCTATCTAGAAGTAGTATCATGACACCTTGCAAATATTTTTCATGTTTTCTCCCTCGCTTTTTCATCTTTCCTTTTAGCAAGCGTCTTGCTTTTTTTCCCTTCTTTCACCTCAAAATTGCCTGAAAATAACTGAGTTACCAGGTTATTGTCAAACCTTTTTTTTTTTTCCCAAACAGGACAGATAACTTTCTCAAGGTTAAAATCAAATCATTGGTTGTAACTTGACAACTTCATTCCCTCCCATTGAGCAGGCTCTCCTTTGAGGAGTCGTAAGGAGACTCCTGGACCAGTTGAGATGTCGTTGCGAATCCTTGATCTCCGCTGACACTGTATGAGTCAGCCTGCCAGTGTAACAGGATGGAAATGCTGAGGACCTCTGCACAGCAATGCAGGGCTCTTTGCTGAGTCAGATGCTAGCACTATTCATGCAGAAACACAGATATTCCTTCTGACTCATATCTGACATATAGACATTGTTAGCTATGCTAAAAGGTGAGAGTCACAGCTTTTGTAGAAGATGGATGTTTCCAGCCAATGGCAACCTTCCCAAAAAGAGAAAATTGTTAAATGATTAGGCCACAGTCAGAAGAGCAATCTCTAATTGCTTGAAGACAAAAACCATTGAATATGAGTAAGTAGAAACCATGAGAAACTGAGGTAAGTGGCAGAACATGACAGACAATCCCTATCACAAATACTCAGTTATAATCCAGAAAACTCAGAGCTGCACAATTTTGCAGCTGAACAGAATCACCAGATTTAAAGACAGAAGAGGATGGTTAGGATGCCTGAGGTGCTGCCAGAACATGTTTCCATACCTGATGTGCTTCGGAAAGTATTAAATGTAGGGTAGAAAAAGGGCACATCCACTCTTTCAACAGGGTCCCCACTGGTCCTAAGCACTAAAGCCAGATCAGAAAATCAGGCTGAATTCAAGCTGCCTCTTACCCCATGAGAAGATGATCTTCTGGGACCAAGGGGAGATAATTTCAGAACTCTAGAGGAGTTCACATTTCAGCTACTAGCATTGCTCCTGGCCTGGGGATAAATGGAGGCCTGAAGTCTACAGTGCTTCCCACAAGACTCCAGCTCTTCAGAGCCAGCTGTAAAAACTGTAAGTAAAAAAAAAGCAAAGAGCCTATTGTTTTACAGTTAGCACTTCTTCCAGTTATTGCATGAGCACATTGAACTCAGAACAAATCCTAGGAATCTGATTCTGACATCACCACGTTAAATATATTGCTCTATCTCTGTCAATTTAAATCAAATCACTGCTGATTTATCCTACTATTAGATCACAGTTAGGCCAATGAACTGTTCAATGTGACTGCAGAAGTCAGGTGCTCTGAGTGTAGTGTTGATAGGTCCTATGCACGTACTTGAACACAACAA
This sequence comes from Limosa lapponica baueri, assembly GCA_002844005.1. NCBI lineage: Eukaryota > Metazoa > Chordata > Aves > Charadriiformes > Scolopacidae > Limosa > Limosa lapponica. The sequence goes on from KZ505982.1 coordinate 289,591, forward strand.
AACAGAATACACCAGAGCCTGACTAACATGATCCTGGCATGAGACCAGGATCTAAGCCTTGTTTTTCTCATCCGTACATCACCACCACATTTTTCAAGTGCCACTGTCATTAAGTTAAGATACAGAGCAATCCATCATTTAAATCCATTACGTAAACATTTTTGGGTCAAAAAGATGACCTTTCATATAACTAGGTCTGAAAAGAAAAACACTTTCCTGATGTGGCAAAGGGAACTAAGCAGAGGAATGCATCACACTATCAACAAGTAACTCTATGAGCTTCATCACTAATTAATTCTGATTTCCACTGGATTTATGCTTCATGGTTGACTGAACCTTCAAACAAATCAGAATGAACTCATCCTCATATCACCTACAGCCCCATCACAATAGCCTCAGTTCCCTCACCGCAGGACTCCTCAGTCCTCTACAGCGTCCTTATGTCCTTTCTACTCTTCCTTCTCCCACCCCTGTCTTTCACCAACTTTGTCTAGCTTGCTGGTGGGCCAAGAGACATCAAGACCTTTGTAGGAACCAGGGCTACATGAACACAGTTTGACTGGCCAGGTTGCACACTGTTGGTTGCTCAACTGGTTGGTCAGGAGTCAAACTCTTTTCCACAGCCCAGCCCACATGGTGCTGCAGCTGCCCTGTGACAAATTCTCTTTTGGAAGCAGAAGACAGGACATAGGGGAGGTGGATTCATATGCTCTTTCACCATACATCTCACAGATCTTTTGCAGAAACTTTGTATATTGGAGACTTAATCCTCTGTTAAAGCTTGATTAAATCAGCTAATGAATCAAAACATTCACAGTGAGGAAAAGGACTGACTTACAGACCCACAATGTGACTATGTAATATCGTCTCCTTACTCTAAGAACTACTGTTGATATCACACAAGCACACAAAAAGATGCAGTCATAGTAGAAAGCAGAAATTTGCTCACAATTTGCTTACACTTTCTGGTGTGTAATTTTCATGGAACTGCTCAAAACAGTAAGTTAATTCACCATTCCAGCTGATAAAGAAAATCTGGGAGTTGCAGAGAGAGTTAGGATAGTATTACTCCCCTCCACTGACTGAATCACCTTGGCCAATAGAATGAGACTTTCTTTAGCTGCTATTCACTTGCCAAATCTAAAAATAAAAATGATCAGGGCCAGGGAATACCTAGGGTCTCTTTGAAGCCTCATGCAGTGTTTAGAGGAAGAAAAATGTACATTCAGCACACAGATGCACGATCTTCTGCTAACAATAAAGTTCCGATGCTTTTGCAAGTCCTGATGTCAATAATTACCCTTCAACTCCAGAAAAGCTGTTCTGTGCTCAGGCTTTTGCTGCTGTCGTGAACAATTGCTCGTTCCCTGTTCAAGCTATAGGCACTGCAACTGTTCCCAACCACTTTGAATTCTAGTCAACATTTTTGACATCCCATGTTTTTCTCCATTTAATTTATTTAGGCATTTGTAACAGATGAGGGAATGACAACAGCTGATAAAGACAACAGCAGAAAGGAACTCCAACTGAATAAGTTAATTCACAATCCCACTTAAAAATCAGGCTGTTCTGACTATCACCTTCCTCGCCTTCAGTTTCAGCATGATTTTTAGCAACCATGCTTCTCCCAAACTCCTAGACTCAGCAAATAATACTTTAAAGTTAAAACATTCAAAAATGGAAGTAACAATGTTTTAAACATAGTCTACTGCCTCCATCCTCTAGACAGCTGCTGCTAAAATGTGGAAGCTGAGAGGAAAATGGAACAACCAATTATTTTTCATGTGTAAATCAGTAAGATTCGATAGAAGCGCTGTGTATAATTAGAAAATAAGCTTTCCAAAGGTGTACAGCATTTGTTCCTGTTCATGGTACTTCATGATAGTGAAGGTTTGGAAATACCCACCAGTTCTTTTCATCCCAGCAGGCACTAAGGCTGTTAGTCAACATGCCAGGATGCTTTATTACCTCTGGGAGCTCAGGCCAGTCCATCTGTACCATTACTTGAAGATGGAGAGTTGTCCTCTGGTAATTAATACATTTCCACCTCTGTCTAATTAAAGAGATCCAGTGCATTCATTCTCATTAAAAAAGAAATGTGGAGCTTTGCAATTTCTCTAGTTTGGGGCTGTAAAAGGACTTCAAACATCAGAATAATTTTCTAAAAGTAATGAGTTCCCTCATTCTAGTGGGTGCTACAGCCCTGGTAATAAAGCATCTCTGCTAAAAACTGCTGTCTGCAGTCTGATTCATTCTGGTGGCATGAGAGAGAGATTCAGACTGGGAGTGCTCTGCAGGGAATCTGTGACAGTCTTTCATCAGCTGCATATTCTCGACTTATAAAAACACAAACAAAGGCATATTGTGAAGATCATGGAGCCTCATTGCTGGGCTACAGTGTTTTAGCTGAAGATTTCAGGCTCACATACAACAGCGTGCTTGAGAAAAGGGTGCCGTATAAACTTAAAATCAAGTGTGAGATTTCTGTCTCCATTGCTGTCTGTACAAATCAACGAAATCTCAATTATTCTCCCTCGAGGCATCTTGAGGATTCTGCTTTTCTCTTAACAGACCCACTCTACTCCTTTGAAGTGGCAAGCAGAGACAGTGGCTTGCTTCTCTGGGGTAATATACATAATGAATGTGTTCACATACAACTGCCTCCTTTCTTGGCATATCTGCAGGATACTTGCACCAGATTCTCAGCCAGACCATACCAGTGTAAATCTTGAATAATTTAGACAGGAATCATTATCTTGTTTCAGCTGAGAAAAGTAAGTGGCCAACAGGCTCCAATAGGAGACTGGCCTAAGCAAAGTCTGCAAGACTTTACTGTAAAGACACCTGAGAGAAACGTCTTCAGAAGGCAATCCCAGGCCACTGAGCTCCTAACTTTCATGACCTTGCTAGGCTCTCCAAATTAGTCAGAACTGGGGAAGAGACAGAAGCTTGGGCTACGGCCCACCTTCCCTTTGCTTTGCACCCTCTGACACTGCTGGGCCTCCCGGGGGGAGTTTTTCTGCTCCTTCGAGTGTGGGAACCACAGGCATTTCTGGCACTTGCATGCAGCACTTTCAATATACTCTCCCCTCTACTCACACCCACATTAAGCATAAAAGACAGTGTTTTCCATCAACACTTATCAAAGTGCCAGTACCCTGAGAAGAAAAACTAAGGGGGGAAGGGGAATTCAGCTGAAGAAAATGAAACCACTGCTGTCAGCCCACTGAAAACTCTCCTAAAAGCCTTTTTCTTCCATATTCCCTACCAGATTGCCAAACAAACAGTAATTAAAATATATACTATGCTCAAAGCCACAGATTATTCTTCCCACTGGATTTCTTGAGTGGTTCTCCTGTCTTCTTGCATCAGTGTTTCAAACTGTGAGCTCTTGGAGACATGACTTTCATTATCTCTGGGTCATTAGCAGCTCATAACTCAATGTCAGATAATACTGATAAAGAGAGACAAAGGGCAGACCCTTTTCAAATTGTGGAGCCAAATGTATTGCACTGCATTGTGCAAAGTCAAAATTGTATGCATTAGTTACCAAGCAGTGACAATGCTGGACACTTGGCTGGTTAAGAAAAGTAGATGGCACAACACATTGTGTTCAGCAGTCGGATTCACACAGCTGCTCAAAAGCACTCACTGAAGGCCAGATTGAGTCAAAGATGGGTCTGCAGGGATCTTGGTCACCAGAACAGAATCCAAAACCCAGATTGGTTCAACTAGAGCAGAGCTGTAACTTCAGAAAAATCGTCTAAAGATGCCCCCATACCTTACACTCCACAGTGACTAGTAAGAGCCATGAGCCACAGCAATGTGTCTGGACTCTTGCCCCATTTTGGATCTTCTGCACCAAATGCAGGAGATATCTCCAGCTACCCAGCACTTGCAGTGTACCCCATGGGATCTGCCAAAGTTACCTAGAAAAGCAGGCCTATGCTCACTTTTTTAATAATCTCAGTATTTTATAGTGAAAATACTTTTGTTTGCTTGTTTGTTTGTTTTTTAAATATCCTAGTGACTATGCATGCACTTGAGAAGCTGAAGACCAGGCTCTATTCTCACCTCAATCTGAAGTCCACCCACTTCTCCCCTCTCTTCCTGCCATCAAATTGGTCTCCAAGAGCTGTTCTCTCCTGTCAGCATATACACAACAAAACCAGCAAAAGCTTCATCCAGAACAGAAGAATATGTAACTTTGTAGCCTAGCAGACAGTCTCTAATGACTATTTCTTTTTTAATCCAAAAATCTGTGAGCAGTCCCTGGAGCACAGACCAGCCCTGGGGTACACCGCACCAGCTGAACACCCTTACCCCGAGGAGCCTGAGTCATCTTCCCTCTTGGTTTTCATTCCAGCCATGTGAATCCTGCATTATTTGCAACACCATAACACCACCTCAGTAAGAAGGGTTGGAAGAGCCCTCCCACACAACCTTGTTTTCAAGGGTATGATTCAAGGTCCCCCCCAGTTCAGTAGTAAATGGCGTTTTGAATGCCCTCGGGCTGATGTGGGTGGTGTACCCAGCTTTCCTGCTCCTTAGTCATAGTACCTAACTCACAGCCTAAGATGTAAAGGCACTGAGGTCAGGGGGTTTTTAAAATCATGCAAGGACTACTGATGGTGAGCACGCTCAGGTTTGTCTCAGGTTTGCTGTGCATGGAGCATGCCTCTGCAATTGCACCCCTCAGGCAACCATGAGAAACACTTCTCTGAGAGTTGGGAACATGGTGCAGCCCAAAGACCACATGGTTCTGTCAGCATCTAGAAGCTTTTTGGGAAGAAAAGGAGATGGCCAGTTGAGGAACCTGCTGTAAGAGCGAGTTCAGGGTATCACGGATTTCATTCACCTAAAACCTACCAAGGTGTCAACAACCTTACTATAGATCTGGCACCATGCAGTTTTCTTGCATTCAGAAACATTGTCCTCTTCCAGGACACCAGCACTTATCAACAAACCTCACCCAGTCAGCTGTCGCATGGCTCCAACATTCTCCCTTCACTGCAGTTTTAGCTTGCTGGAAGCAACCAAACAACAGACACCAGGGTGTGAAGACTCTCTAGGATGGCTAGTCTCCTAAGAAGCTCAGCTATCAGGCTGCACTGAGAGCAGCATATGGTTTTTTTGGCTAAAAGGTCTTCAAATGAAATAACTTTTTCCACATGACTTTCAGAACCTTGTTTTGTCAGCAGAAAAAAAAAAAAAGTTCAATAGTGTTATTTAGGAATTTGTTTTAATTATCATGTCAGTAATTTTCCTTTGCAACTTTTTGTTTCTTTTATTTTACTGCAAACAACTATTGTGCTTTAAAGCCTTCTCAGTTAAATGAACTAAAAAGCAACTTTCAGTTGTGATCCTAGACAGACACCGCTGAGCCTTGCTTAATTGGTCTGGATTTTGTTGCTAAATATATTTTTAAATGAATGCCACATCTTTGCAAGGATGGTAGGGGAAAGAATGGAAATACAGTATTATACAACCTGCTGAAATTCTTTGTTACTGTGGTCTAACATGCCAATGTTTTGTATTTCCTCTCTCCCACGACATACACATTTGGGCACATTAGGAGACAAAATTGTTTTTTAAAAAAGGAGAAACTCAAGTTTCTGGAATTATCCTGTGTTTATATGATTTTATGGAGAACATTACCTGATAAATTTCTAAGTGAAAGATGGGAGACACCAGCAAAGGAAAAATGAAAATAAATGTGTCTCTTTTTAATTCAGAGTAAAACTTGCATCTGACAGAGCTAAACTTGTTCCAAAGTGAAGGGGAAACAGGACAAAGGGAGAAGAGAACCAAATGAGAGTGAAACACATGTATTTAATGGGAAGCTGCTGATCAGGTTTAGAAATGGGGAAATAGGATTGCCACTTTCAACATGTAAAAATATATAGCCATCTCAATTTAGTCATAACCCGTATGTTTGAGGCATGCAGGTAGGTGGCAATTCTACCAGTGCTTGGTGAAATATTAGCAATGTAAATTTGCCACCCTGTTTTAAAAAGAACACGGGAAGTGGATTGTTTCTCTGATGGACCTCTGTGACAAGGTGGAGGTGCTGATCTCCCCCAAAGTTCAACAGGCCCCAGATAACACAAAGCACAAAGTGACAAAGGGTTAGGAGGCTGAGGTGGAGACTCTGAGACTCCGGAGAGAGCTTCATGGGGTTAGAGAAGGTTTTCTGCATGTAGGTTGGCATGAATGTGACTTTGCATGTCAGGCCTATATAATCAAGATGGCAGGAAGGGGATTCGAAACAATAGTGCCTCCATTCAGAAAAGGCACCTTGAACATTCTGGAAACAGACATTTAAAAAGACAGTTTGAAACCACAGGCCTCCTTTTTCATGATAAGGGTCTGCTGCCATCTCCAGCTCAGTTGTCACCATTGCTAAGAGTCTCACGGCTTCAGTTTGGAGAAGCAAACACGATGATCTCCACATCCCAAATGGCTCCACCTGCAGAAATCCCAGTGTTACTCCCTAGAACGCACTTAATCTCTGGCCAGGGTTTACAGGGACACCCAAGGTCAAGTCTACCTGCAGTGCAGGCAGCTCCCAGGTTTCTCGTGAGTCATCTGTCCTTGCAGTCATCACATCAGGCTGGAACAGCTTGAAGGCACATACGATCCTTCCCAGAAGAGTCACGATAGGGGAACAGCAGGGTGCATGTGCTGACAGCCCAAGCACAGCCTGTGCACAGGCAGCCCCAAGACTCTGAGCACAGCGCTGGGAGCTAGCATAGGAATAGGTCCCTCGCTCAGGAAATACAACAGCTGCAATCCCTGTCCTTCCTGTAGCCACCTCTATGACCCCACATCGCCAGTTAAGAGATCGTGTAACCACACCTTTCCACCAACAAACCTTCTTCCCTGTGACAATAAGGAGGTTATGAAGGGTGGATAAACGAATGAACATTTCACTACTGTTTATAAACAGATCTGTCCCAGATACTTTAGAAATACGCGTGAAGGAAAGTGGTTTGATTATTTCTCCATCACACAAGTAACACTACCAGGAATGAAAACATGGGTCAACAGCCCTGCTCTGAAGGTTTTTGCAGCTGAATGGTCAGCCCACATATTGTGATTATGGACAACAGGGAGGAGAAGGTCTTTCTTCTTTTCATTTGTACCATCCCCAGTGGTGCTCCTGTGAAAATACAAGACAGTTGCAAATGACAGGGGTTGTAAAGTAGGACTGCCATGGGATGGTGTGAAAGCAGAGATTGAGATGGACAGTTAATCCTTATAACAATGTTTTAAGTCAGACAAAACAGAGCCTGGGATTACAGCACGGAAAAAGAAAGCATGTTGAGGAAGGTCACCATTTCATTTAACTAATTTGAGGTCAGAGCAAGGTAGGGCAGCTGGAAAAAGAGAAATGGAAAATGTTCTTTAAATCGCTTTATTAATCGTGACAGGATCTAGTGCTGAAAGCGGGAAGAGAAAAACAATATTCTTTTGACCAGCGTTTTAAAACAGTCCTATCTTCAGATGAACACAGTAAATGAGTATTCCTTCAAGCAATGGATAATGAGGAAGACTTTAAAGCAGATTTCTGGGACATTCATAGCTTCTTCTTTGATGTTTTTCTATGTCCATAATAGAAATAGTAAGGGGCACTGAAGTCTATACTAGTAAATATAGTAGTAAATTAAACATGCCGAGGACCAGTCTCTGGCCCTGAGGGCAGCAGGCTGCGAACAGCCCACATCTGTATTACTAACTTCACTTACTCTCCAAAAGGGGTTGGCCACCACCAGACTACTCATTTGTATTTCTCCTCCCCTGTGCTAGCTCCGGACCCACCAGCCAGGAACAGAGGGTGACAGTCGACCTAAGCCAAACCCCTGCTAAGGACTCCACTAACAATTTAGCACTATGGGCAATCACTGTCCCATAGCCAAAGGAGCTGGAAATATGGAGCCACCATTCAGCAGCTATCAGTAGGTAGGATCCCACTGTGCCTCATTTCCAAGACAGCTTACGCAACAAACAAATTTCATTTAGCTCGATCATCTTCCCCTTTGCCTATAGTTAAGATGCAGGAGCTGGAAGTCTTCCATCCTGATCATTTTATGCCAGTGGAAACTTCCAACAGAAGATCCTACCCAGTTCCCTGACTGATGATGGAAATGACTCTTTTGGCTAAATGGCCCTTTGTGTAAAGAGAGTAAAGGCTGTTCATATAAAGAGCCATGTAGATGGCTCTTCCCTTATAGCAAAGACTAGTGAGTCTTCTGGGAGTACAGAAGTGACTGGCCCTTGCCCTGCTTCTGCTCAGGAGTGGCATCTGGAGGAAATGGGGATGGGGCCCAGCCAGTGGGTCTGCAAGTGTGAGAATCACTGACTTAAAAACAAAATACCTCCCTTTAAAAGTAAACAAAAAGGTGCCAGCTCTTACCAAACCGCAGCAGTTGCATTAGCAGTGCTCTGGTCCCACTTTCAGGGGAAGGACTCTGTCCCAGCCACAGTCCACGGAGCCGGGGGCCATCCTTCAGCAAAGCCTGTTTATTCGTCTGTTACAGGTTTGGCCCTCCATGTTTAGTCAAGCAAAGCACCTACTGACGGAGATGGGAGCTTTGCCTGAGAAGACTCTGTAGGATTTTGGCCTTTCATTTGAATGGTTAACCAGCTCCAAGCCTTGACCTTCAGCGGGGCTGAGGAGATCCGTGCAGATGGGAGACTGCTCCTTCTTTTCTTGTGGTAAAATTAAAAAGAAGAAAGAAGCTCATACATCATAAAACGTGACAATTCCCAGAGCAGTTCTTTTGGGGCTCCTTCTACCAAAGACTTGTAGCGCTGCCAGGCAAAAGGAGAAATGGTCTTAATCACCCGAACCCTAGGCAAACACTATATCTTTTTTGTGAATCGAGTTTAAACAGAAGTTATGCAGGAAGGACCAAGTCAAAAACCACTTTTTCCAGATGTCAGAAAGATTGAAACACACATGAGGGAAAAAAGCAGTGTTACGAACTTTTAGCTTGATATATCTGGTAGGTGAAAGACCTAATGCTGTAAAGAAAATGTTTGCATAGTGCCGCTGAGTCTCCTCTAGACTATAATGCTGGGCAAACAGCACTTTCACCAAACCTTTCGTAGCCATGCTGCTGTTTGAAGAGCAGAAAGTACAGGGAGGGGGAGAAAAAGAAAAATCTAAATGTGAACACAAAGTTCTATTTACTGAGATAAAGATTGAAGAAATAGATATGGATATAGAAAATGCTCTTGAAATATGTTCCTTGTTATAAATAAACCATGTTGCCAGCACTTAAATAAAAAAAAAAATAAAATAAAATCCCTGTTGAGAGTCACAGGGGAGCAATACCATCGCCGGAATATCTGCTGATGCAGCTGAACTATGCTTAAGACATCTGCTGAGATGAAACTACTTTGTGGCTGGAGGTATTAGGAAAAAAAGAGTTACTTCAACAAAAAAATAGCCAGTGTGTGAAAACAAAACCGCACCAAAATGTAACAGAACGTGCACTTCTACAACTGTGGCACCGCCGTACAGTAGTTATTCCATCAATCTGTCTGCCTTAGAAGTGAAGCAAAAGATTGTAAAACAGGCTGATAAATGAAGAAACCTCCCCCATGGCACCACTTTCTGCAGAAACCTCAGCTCCTGAGCGGAGTCACGAGCTATTAAGAGAAAGCGAGGATCAAAACTAAACGGGATTTCAAGCCAGTTTATTCAAAACGAGCACCTCGTTCACTTTGTCACCCAAACACTGAGTGTTCAGACCAGGGAAGGACTGGCTGCCGCCTTCATTAGCACCTAAATCAATGGGAGGAGCCCCCGCTGCCAGCCAGCACCCCCTGTCAGAGCCGTGCCACCAGCTGCAGGTGGGCAGGGAAGTGCAGCGTGCAGGCAGCCGGCAGCTGAGCATTATCAATGCTGACATGTGCCACTTAACCAAGGGTGGGTTTTAAAAACAATTTCCTTAACTGGGAGCGGCTCTTCCTTCGGTTTGCGAGTGGTTTGTCGCTGGCTTCGCTGCAGCTGATTCTTTAATGGCTGGAGCTACACCAGACGAACTGCTTGACCAGAATGGACAGAGGCAACTTGGTGGTTCTTGGGTTAAAGTGGTTTAAAAGCCAGCTTCAACCAAACACAAGGAGTTTCTGTGCACAAACCATACCTTTGCCTTTTGAGGGTTGCAGCCTTCCATTTAGTTTCTATAATGAGTATAATTCTCTGCACTTCTGTAAGGAAAGTAGGAATTCAGGTTATTTTTCACTGTAATTTTAGTATGAACTCTTCACTCATACTTCTTAAAACACTTCGTAATCATTATTAACCATAGGTCAGGGCTTTAGACAAGAAGGGACAGACTGGCAAATCTAATGCACACATACATTGGAGACATAATTCTGGAATACTGAGGAATAGGTGACTCCTTCGGTGTCTAAACTCTCCCTTGAAATAGCAGAGCATTTCTGTAAGTCCCCCTTCTCCCCTCTCCTATTCCCTTATCTCTGGTTTCTTCTCTTCTCTCTTCTCTTCTAAAATTATCACAACTGTCATACAGCTGTTGTCTCAGGTGACACTCAGTAAGCATCTTCATCCCTGCCTCGGTTTTTTTACCCTGGAACTCCTCCCACCAGCATTTAAAAAATATCTGCCAGCTGCCATACTTAGATTTCCCATGTTCCCCTTTTCTGCCAGCCTAATAATTTATTATTAATAATAATATTAATAATAATAACTCAATTCTTGGGTTGCCATGGGTTTAAAATACGAATCAACTCCAGGATTATCTTCCAAGTTTTTCTACGCCCATGTACTTGAAAATTTTGGTATAATACTGCAGGAGGAGCAGGACAATTGTATTCTGGAGCACTTTAGCATCCAAATTCTATTCGTTGAGCCCCTTACTCATGTGTGCCTTGAGTATGCCTCAGACAGACCCCATGCGTCTTTCTGGGGTTGTGGATCATTCTCAGTCTCTTTTCTTGACGCTTGTATGTCATACATAAATGGCCAAATGCTTGGTGGAGTGGAGTACAGAAACCAGGTGTCCCATGTAGCAGGGGTCATATATGCCTCCATGGCACTGTGTGGAGGAGATTGCTGCCAGCAGGAGATGCTCCACGTCCCACCTGTGTCACCTAGTGGTGAGGGTACATCCTGGGAAGGTCAAGATGTAGGTTGAAGCTTCTCAGTAGAATAGGACTGGAGATGGGTGCATGCCACGGCCATTGGATAAGAGAGGCACACTTCCCCTGTTTCCCAACCTGTTTTTCACATCTAGTCCCTTTTCTCCTTTTATTTGCTCATTGGTATCAGAAAGGGGAAAATGTAATTTCTTCTGCTATAAAATATTCCACTCACTCCAAGCCACGTTCAGATTTTTACTTCAGCTAGGTAAGCTGGGAGAAAATGTCAGGGGAAGCTAAACCAGTTCTGTTGCCTGATTTTATTCTTGTAGAGAAACCTTCGTGGCCAGTTGAAAACTCAGTTTCTGAAACAGCCCTAACTTGTACCTTTTCACCTGTATGGAATGGTCAGGCCCTTGTGTCCCAGACATATTACGCATCGCACAGCCACGAAAGGGACATGAGCTCCCAGAAGGAAAATCCCCCAGGTAATTCTCCAGCCAGTGGCAGCTTTTCTTCTGATGATGCAATGCAGGAAACTTTAACTCCCTACTAGAAGATTTTAGTGAATTAACAGCCCAGAAAATGCTCAAAGTCCCCTGTCCGCGTGGAAAGCAGTTGTAGCCTCTCTGTTTTACCTCTGGTCCCTTAAGTAATAACTCAGTAACTGAGATACCCTTCATTAATACAGACTTGACAGACAAAAAAGGTAATGACAGTCTTGCCATGACAAGTCTCGTTGTGGCTGTTGCTTTTCCTCAGTGCTGTTGCTTTCTGGTCCTGTTTACTGGGAAACCTGACTCATCTGCTACTTTTGCAGTACAGAGTAATGCAGGCTTGGGGGATTCCCTGCTGGAAGAGCTATTTACAATTTAGTTGTAATCAGCACAGTTTGTACAGGGTTTTTTTATACATATATTTATGTATGTATGTACACTCTATCCTGAGTCTAAGGTAGTGCTTATAAGGTAGCTTTTGCAAAACAAAATAGTAAGGACAAAAATAAATCTTCTATGTGGGGACTCAGAAGTATCTCCACAAGCAAAATAAGCTAAGAAAGAACAGGCTGTTTTTACCACCCGTTGACGAATATGAACCTAAAAAACATACAGGCAGTTAGAAAAAGTATACAAAAAAGCAGCTATCTGAGATCGGAAGAAACATACATGTTAACCATCCTAAAAATATTGAAAGAAAAAAAGAGACATTTGGTATTAGGTATACCTTTTCGGTCACAAACGGAGAATAGGTGATAACATGATGCAGATGGTCTGTATCATGCTTTGATAAACACTTAATAAAAATGCTTCAAGCTCTCCCACCGCCTAATAAGTGATACACAGATGGTCTTGGCTTAGTGGCCATTTCAATGGGGCCAGTTCAGTGGGATTCAATGTTAAGTGTATCTGTATTGGTTGATCACACACGTTCCAGTTCCATATATAGTCCTCTCAAGCATCAAGTACCCACTAACTTAAATGGTAATTCGGAACGTAGAAGGTTTGGCAATTCAGTCAAAGAGATCGTACTTACAACCTTTGCAGGCGTGCATTCTTATCAAGAATAACTTATGACCTAAGATGACTGTTCCAAAATAAATTCCTTCACAACAGACAAGTGATGTCTGACATCAAATCTTATAAAAATAGTTTTCCTTCTTTCTCAGAATCGCTGTAGTTAATTTTCAATAGCTGCTTAGAAGCATTCATGCAGGGAATATGTACTGTGTTCATAGTGAGTAGGGAACATGCTAATCTCTCACGTTAGAGAGCATTCTATCCTACTGGCATATTCACTCACCCAGTGGTCCAGTGAGGAGAAGAGGAAGTTTTTCATACAACTCAGTGCTGGAAACTGGAAAAATAAAAACCAGCATAAAACAAACAAGCAATGCAGAGATAGAGATGCTAAGAATTTCCATTAATAGATATATATATGTGCTGGTCTTTTCCACCCAAACAAGTCTTCATGCTACCGTAACTATTCAGCTGATTTTACTTCAAAAGATATAGGCAGATCCGCAAACATTTTCCCCGCGTTTTTGTGGTTTTCTCCCTTTCAACCCATTTTCTGCTACGGAATTAATTTACAAACAATGTGTGTTGTCCTCCAAGTAACTGTATGTGAAAGATACCCTGTGCAATGAGGCATTTCTTACACTTAGGGCCACCCAGTTTGCCCCCTGGAGACACGTCCTTCTAAAAATTGTATTTATGTTTCCATTTTTATATAGTATTTGAATCTGAGAATTTTCTCTTAAATGTTTGGCATAACCTTTTCATTACTCCGTGGTAGACTTCTCACACAAAGTAGCAGGCAAAGAAGAGAAAAATATCTGAATGTATTTTTTATGGTGTTTATGTCGCCAAACATCTGGTATTGGCTTTGATTGAAATATCCTTCTAACATGCTAGAATTTGTAAAATTATTTTGATAAAGAGCATTTGGTCTACATATCTTGATACACATGATAGTAGCATAGTAGTTCCTGAGAATTAAATGGTACCATTTTTCAGCAGAGGAAAAAATTTTCTGCATCATTGTAGGTGAGGTCTAGTGTCATGTGCCTAGGAGCAGGGTTCAAACCACTGGTATTGAAAAACTTAAACTATGACAGTGTTACACCATTTTAAGCATGTTGGCAAGTGAGTTTGCTCACAGAAGTGTTTTTCAGACTAGTATAAATATAGATGCTAGACACAACTCCACACTACTTCTACTACCTCTGTAATGAAATTTAGGGAAAAGCATATTCCCCTGCACTCCCAGAAGTTCATAACAGCCTTCGTGATGGGTGGGTCTGGTCCTCAGAGGTGCACATTTCCAGTGCAGCATTTCTCAGCCTTTCCCCACAGCTCTGCTGGGAAGTGCCTTGCTTGGACCCTCTGAACAAGCCCTTGTTTTCCTGCAATAAATAACCTCTGCTTATTCAGTTCCACTTAGCTTCACAACCCCCCTCTGCCCTCTTACTTCTGTTCTGCTTCTGTTCCTGCCAGCCATCCCCAGAGTTATTGCTTCGGCAGCTGAAGTCCGCCTCTGTCTTCCCTCAGCACCTCGCCGGCAGCCAGGGAGCTGAAAACTGCACCAAACCCCTCCTTAGCACCCACATTCGCAATGAGCATGCTGACAGCTGTTGAGGTTATTCAACACACTGCTTGGACTCATGGTGAGGTGATTGGTCCTGCACCAAAAGCCTCCCAGAGCTGCCAGTAAGAGGCCAATGTGGTTCAAGTTCATGGTTCAGAGTAGGGAAATGACTAACCTGAGATAAGCCAGATAAACCAATCCTTCTTTTGTTATTACTGTAGAGGAAGTTTCACAGGTAGAAAATGAACCCTGCTTTTCAAACAGAAGGAAGATCCAGGCAGAAACAAGATTTACAAAGATGGCTTATGCTGGAAAAGGGAGACAGCATTCAGGGGGCCGCAAAACCAGCATGCGGTATTTGGATATGCATAGCCCTATCGATGTAAGTGTACCTAACAGGCCAAAAAAGCAGTGGCAATGCAATTGCTGGGCATGTTCCTTGCAACCAGCAACTGCAACAGAGCAGACAAAAATCCATACATGGTCATTGCAAGGTCCTTATTGCTTCTCCTTACAGGCTTTCCACCTCTGCATCCTATCGGGCAGGAGAGAAGTCACTGAAGCCTCAAGTCAGCTTCAGCAAGCAGGACGAACCAGCTGCTCCTTTCTCCTCCTCCCCAGGGCTGATGTGAAGGGCCCAAGTTTTGGAGGTGTATGGACGCCACATGTGAGCAGGGGCAACCAGCTGGCGGCAGCACCCATGGGCCACCACGAGGCAGGCACCAGGACAGAGATGCTGGCAGAGGTTCCTGCCCCGAATGCCCATGGCAAGCTGTGGTGCACCTGGCCTGTTCAGGGCCTTCAACCCCCAGCATTACAAACAAAGCAGAAAATCAGGACTCTTTATCCATGGCTGGTTTGTTTGAGCCTGTGAGCTTCACATTTTCTAGCTTTTCTCCACAACCATGGCAACTAAAACTTCATTTCCTTTTTAATTTGTTAACAAAAGCTGGACACCTGTCTTCTAAAACTGGGATTTGAATTCCCTCTTGTCCCCAGCTAGTCTCTCCCTTCTCTATCTCTTCCTCCTCCTCCCGTACAGCACCCCAGCACTCAAATTTAGGAAGATTTATGCTCGAGCTGCTGGAGCTGGCAACAGTATATTAGGAGCAGAAGGTGGTATTCGAGTAAAGGCCAACGCAGTGCAGAATTGCAGAGCTGGATGCAAGAGCAAACAGAAAGGAAGCACCTACCATAAGGTACTTTGCATCAGAGCAGGCTGCAAATTTTTCATCAAAGCAAATTTTCATTTAAAATCATTCTTCTTTTTTTGGTCAAAGACAAATTATCCATGAGAGGTGTCTGCTTTTGCATTTTGCCTTAATATTAATGAAGGCTACCAAACAAAAGATATTCCAATCAGCACATATTCCAGTTTTCAGCCAAACTGCGTTTGACAAAAATCTGTCATTTCTCAGGGGAGAAAAGAACCTTTTTTTTCATCCAGTCCTATTTTATAAGCCTAGAGTATACAATGCCTATTGTTTTCTGTGTTGTTAAACCTCTTACCATGGTTCAGTATTGCAGCTGGCTGTCATGCTTGTGTTTGTATATTGAATATCTGTGGGGTAGATTACTTCATCGCTTATGTGTATCAATTCCCCATTTGGAAAGGGGACATACCACATCTTGTCTGTTCAGCTGATAAGCATAGTGACTACTGTCTCTTACTGTGCTTGGGTACAGTGCCACTTAAAATGGGTCTCCAGTTTCAGTGGGCGCTAATGTTGTGCTAATGTCATGCAAACAATACAAAATAGTAGTCTTATTAAACAAGTATCTTCTGATCAGCTCCAGAGCAGGCAAAGAAACACACACTCAGGTTTATTTCCCCAGAAACTGGCCTCATGAAGCAAATCTCCCTGGTTCTCTGACAGTGGCTGATGTCCATAAATCTTTGTATGTCCATGCTGTTTGCTGAGCACACAGTGAGGACAGGGGTATCATGTGGGATTATTTGTGCACTGGTGATAAAAATCACATTGATATGAGGAGAACTCAGCACTCATGCCTTCTCATTCCTCCAGCAGCTTCTCAGTCTTTTATTTCCTTTTTTCTCAAAAGGATTTTATTTTTTCACTGCCAGTAGAAGTTTCCATTACATAGTAATGCCATTGCATGGTAGCTGCTCTAAACTTGTTTGCAGTCAGCAGATCTGAGTTCAGGGTCACCATGGAGAGGAACTGTATTTGCAGGACTGTTGTCTCTGAGTGCTCTTCCCAGAACAAACCAGTTTAAATTTGCTGTCTGACGCCAGAAGAGAGAAGCTGGCAGGAGAGGTAAGGAGGGGCTCCAGCAGTGCTTGCGTCCTGTCCCCCCACAGCTAGTGCAAATGCTGCTGGGGTACAGTGCAGTTGGAGGTTTCTGCCCAGTCAGCCCTTCATACAATGACCGAATCCTGAATTCTCAACGCTGCCACTGTGTACAGCACCAACGGTGTCTCCAGCCACTTACGCCATGCTGGGCAAGTCTGTCACACAGCGTTACTGGCAGGGAGGTGTAATGCAACACAGCATCACCAACGTCACAAAGGAGGAAAAGCTCCAGGAGCAAAGATAAGAACCGAAGTGAGGGTGATGTGGTCTGCTTGCTTTATTCTTGTCTCTGCTCTCAGGTCCTCAAACGTCTCTTCCACTGGCTTCACCCTGAACCTAAACCCTCAGACAGTAAGTAGTGTAGACCGAGTTCTGAAGGTGTGCAGAAATGCTATGATTTAGGACTCGGCTCTAAACAAACTCTGCAGTAGTTTAATATAAGCAAGCACCCAGCTAGCAAGGGCTGTTACAGGCAGCACCTTCCCTGGGCATCTCATGTCTACGTATCTGTAGCTATTGGCTTTGGTTTCATCTCTGGACTTTGCCTAAAGCACGTAACACTCATGAATCTGCAAAATTGGACTGGAAGTCTCCAGAGAAGAGGATTACCCAGGAGAATTTTAGTATTTCCTGCTTCCAATTGGGCTGGAACCAACACAAAAACAGCTATAATAGTATTTGGCTCTTGCATGCCTGATCCCAGCCAAAAGGCAGGAAATTTAGAGGTATGTAAAGATGAGGAAAAAAAAAAAAAAAAAGATGGGAGATTGGGGTGAGAAACAGAACTGAGCTTTTGAGAAACTAAAGGGGAAAAAAGATTCAGTGTGGTCAATTCTTATTTGTTTCTGAAGCATTTTGCTAACCTGCAGGGCTAGGTCCTCCCCTCTGCATGACACCTGGACTTTCTTACAAAAGAAGAATTCCTAAAGGCTAGATCTGGGGGCTTTGGCACTGTTTTATACCTCCCCGAAGCAGAATAAAACTGCCAAGTTAGACTGGGATCTAGCCCAGAGTTTGTATTAATTAAATTATTTATTTAGCTGATAATTACAGGCTTCCTGGGCTTGACTCTCCTTATACTCACACAAGTGCTGTTTGGAGACCTCTACTGAATTCAGAGGAAAATGTAATCTTCTCACTGCTCTTCAGCAGACCTGGCAACTACTAGAAAGGCCATAGCAACTCCGCACTATTACAGATCCATGCACACATGTAGCATTTCATACAGAAACCACCTATCAAGATGAACAGTGGGAACTTGCTTTGTGTGCACATCTGGAAATGAAGTGTTTAGATGTAGCACTGCAGTTTTTTGCTGCTTGTGACCTCTGTCACCAGCACAATAAACTGCACTGTGTCAAGGGGAGGGCTGGATTTGTAGATCCATGTGGCATGAACACAGCCTCTCAGACTGCTGGCTGCATTGTATAGTTGCATGCAAAACAGAAAAACGACTATTTTAATAGCAAGCAAGGACTCCAATAGCAATCACAAGGCAACCCGAGCAGTTTATACCTAGTTACAGCAAGGTGTTCATGCATGAAGACCCCTATGGTTCTGGAGGTGCCCAGCAAAGTTCTACACCAGCCTCTCTGGATCTTGAAGCAGGACAGCCCAGTTGGCACCACACGATAATGTCTGCATCAATCAGTGGAGAGCCTGGTTGAAGACTGCTGCTCCACAGACAGAATTGCCACTGGCTTCTTCTCCCTGTTCTGATACACTCAAAATTTATGTTCTTAGAGCCAAATCTGCATATATTCTGTATTTTTGCCTTTATTCTCGAGCTGGGTAATCCAGTGTAGACTGACTGCATAAAGCTCTCATGTGTCATTGCATACCCTGAGCTAGTAATAACTAGGGGATAAAGGGGCACTTCTGGCTTTTAAGCTGTACATGACTACAAAGAGTTTAAGTGCATCTCTTCCCCTGAGCATATGTCAAGAGACCAGAGGCTTGGGCTGGTGGGGTACCAAAACTGCTGGGGAGAGAAGGTGAGCAAGGAGGACAGCTTTGGCAAATGCCACTGGTAACCCTAGGTGCCCATGGCTTGCTCAGCGCCGGGCCAGTGGGCAGCATGGTGATGGGACCTCTGTGAAACTCCTGATCCTGGCTCTTCCCTTCCCACAACACTCTGACAGATGAGATGACTGATAGCTCTTGGCTGTTTGTGGATTTTGGTATGCAGCTCAGAAATTTGGCCATCCCGCTCTGATGAGTCAGACCACATATATCTTGATAACTGGGGATGTTCATTGACTCCTGAAGAGAAGGAATAATCTAATTAGGTTCTCACTAGTCATAAATTTGCAATAGTCACAGATAATTTTTAAAACTGAGTATTTCCAACTGGGTTTCATATCCCTGGAAGGTAACTCCCTAAATGTTTGGGTATTGGTATCTAATTGGATGTATGTATTTACCTGAATTGACTTCATTGTGAGGAAGAAAAACTTATAAAAATTGGTCTTGAGTAACAGCTCCCTTTAGTTTTACAGCAGAATCACCAAATGAAAATTCCTTTAGAACCCACTCCAGTCCCAGTTTTCATTCAACAAAGAAGGGCAAACCTCTATTAGTCTTTGAATACCAGGGGTCAAATTAAAAATAAGCCTGCATATTAAAAAGAAAAAAAAGCGCCTTGGTTTTTAGACTTGCAAATAAAAGCTTGAAGGCCTTTGGTTTAACCTTCCTGTAGCCTCTTACTCACAACATGCTTACATTGTCACCCAAATGCTTGAACGGAAAAGCTTTCCCCCATGGCAGCAACCTTCTCTCTGTTTTCTGCGGTCTTGTGCCCAAGATTCACATTTCAGGAGAACACGATATAACTCCTACCGCGCATGCTATCAAACCACCCCATTTGTAGTTTTACTACATTTTTGTCAAAGAAAATGGGCAATGGCTTTGCCTTCAGCTGTCTCTTTTTACTGGCATCTTAACTTTGACATCTTTCACCACTTGGGGCTTAAGAGGTTTCTTATAATTGAGAAAGGACACGTCCAACTCTTTTTTTCCATGAGCCTGTGCTGTGCAGGTCCCACTTGGTTATCAATGGCAGTGTTATGAAAGTTCAGCAAGGCTAAACACTGGTTAACTACTTACAGGCTTTTTTGGCTCAGCAAGTAAATCCTTCAACAGTTCTGCTTGCTTACTCTGCTATCCCATTATACAGGAGAGCTTTGGGGATGGACAAGAAAGTTTTTCACAATCCTATGCCTTTGCAAGCTGAAAATCCCAAGTGCTTGGGGTGCATTTCATTTCTTGCAGAGCCCAAGTGACACAGCCTCTTTACGCACAATGGTTTTTCCCTTTCCAAAACCAGAATACAATTGTGAGTGTAAAGGATCCTTAGGACAAAAGGAAAAGTTCTCAAGTTGCACCAGGGGAGGTTTAGATTGGATATTGGGAAAAATTTCTACACCAAAGTGCTTATCAAGCATTGGAACAGACTGCCCAGGGAAGTGGCGGAGTCACCACTGGAGGTATTTAAAAGGTGGGTAGAAGTGGTGCTTAGGGACATGGTTTAGTGATGTTTTTTATCAGTATTAGGTTGATGGTTGGGCTTGATGGTCTGAAAGGTCCCTTCCAACCTAGGCAAGTCTATGATTCTATGACTACAGCAATACATTAATAAATAACCAGCTCACCCTACCACATACTCCAAGGTCAGGAGAGCAGGCTGGTTGTTGTTGCCGCTTCTTCTTCTTCTTCTTGGGGCATACCTACATCCTTCTCCTCCAGTACACTGGGGGACCAGGGGTACAGAACTAGATCTATTGATGATTGGTATGGAAATTCAAACAGCATCGTACCATCATCCCTTTGGATGAAATCCTTACCAAGATGAGGCAAATTGGCATTGACAACAAATTGACAAAAAAAGCAGTCTTGCTTCCCTTTCAGTGAGGAGTGCCCTTGAGCCTGGGCAATAGATTTGCAAGTTGCTAAGGACATGAAGGAGAGGGTTTCTGCAATCTCAGTGGTACCTACAGTGTTCTTTTGGCATAGTGAAAGTTGTGAGTATGCGCTGAGAATGAAATATCCATTTTGCTCATTATATCCCACCTTCAGAGTTTACCAGTGCTCCACACATTCATTAATCTCTGAATCATCCCAAAGTCAGAATATTCAGATCCTTTTCTGTAGAATGCAGCCTGACCTGACTGAGCATTGTACTTGTTACTTCTGCAGCTCTCTCCCTGTCACTGGAAACTCTCAGCTGGAGTCAAATTCTGTTGAAGACAGTCCACAGATCCATACGCTTCAGCTATTCTGCTTATGAATATGGCCTTCCTTTCTTTCCTTTTTACTTTCCTTCCTTCCTCTTCAAGCTGTTCCAACTTCTCAGCAGTTTCTATAATCTTCCTTCTTCCACCCACTTCCTATCCTAGCTGGCATGCCCAGTAGCCTGTCTGTCAACCTCCATTTGCCCTTCCTTCTCTCTCCAATGCACTTTCCTTGTGGGACACCCCATTGTCTCCCAACAATACTTCCAACAATACTGTGCATACTCCCTTTCCTCCTTGAGGAGCCCCTACACTTGCATGAAAAGCTCAGATACGCCCATTTTCTCTTTTGAGTGCTCTTTTGAGACTCTTTTAGTCTCAAACTCATCCTTTGTATCTTCTAAATTTCTCTCTTCTGTTTGGACCACACTACTAATACCAGCTGCTTTACTTTTTTTACAGAAAAATTTGCCATTAACTAAAACATAACAAATTCATTTTAACCCAGTTTCTTAGGAAGGACAAAGTTAACATTTTCTTAATTATTTTCATCATTTCTGCCTCATAACAGAAACCACTGATTAATTTCAGTAAAATTTGACAAGTGTAAAGAAACCTCAAAATACTACGTTCCAGAAACTTTGAAGTTAAGTACAGTAGCTGAAGCTATGATTTCAGTGACTGGGAAATCATCAGCTAAAGTGAGGAGAAACACCCTAAACAGCCCTTCTCCTTACGAAAAAGCTGCAATAAGAGCTGACCATCTCTCAGACCATATGCTATTTTAATAATACTTACCTAGGTTTCCATTTCCTACCTTTAAGTCATGTGTGTCATTTGTTGGGGTTTTTTTTCCTAATTTGCAGGGAAAGCACTGATTTCACTTGCTGTATGCTTTTATTTTCCCTTTCAAAAGCCAAATATCTGGTCATCCCCAAGTCTTGTGGGGAGTTTGTCATGCATCAAGCTGCACAAACTCACAAACTTGGCCTTAATTTTTAGACCATTTCATATACTGATCTATTGTTTCTGCAGGAGTCTGATATCTGGTAATAAATAAAAAAAGACATCCAAATGTCACATATTTCTTGGGGCTGAAATAGTTCTGGAACTGATCCACTAGTAGAGTTAATTTTGTGTTATCCTTTTACATTACAGAGCTGAGAGTACCTCCAATACATCATGCCCAATCACGTGAAGGAAAGCAGATGCTTGTCATTTCTTTCCTTGCCATCTTGCTGGTACATAAATACCATTCAAGCATTTGTCTCCTCTTTCTCCCGTGCTAAGATAAGACCTCTGTAAAAAACCAAGGTTTGTCAGGGTGCCATGTGTCTGTTATTTTCACCATCAGTCCAGTGCAATAACAATCCAGCTGTGCTGGGGTCAGAGGCACTTTGTTCAGGAACAAAGGCAAGGCATGAACTAACATGGTGTTTGCAGTTGCTCTAGTCAGGAGCTCAACTAAGAGAATGAAGCCCTTGACATAAATCAGAGTACCATGTAAACTGCTCCAATCTGGTTAACCTGGTACATCGCAACAGTCACATATATCAGTATAATGTTTGCCTGTGCTAGAAAACCAGATCATGCAAGAAAAAAGACCCTTGAGAGTTAGGGCTGCTAACACACTATTAAATATTCAGTGCAGGCAGACACCATCATGTTTAGCGTTGTGGCAGCTGGTCAGCCCATGGGCTTAACCACAACCAGCTGATGTGATGTTAAACACAACAGTCCCTGTCTGTGTTCAATGTTTAGCAGCATGTTTAGCATTGTCTTAGTTACCAAGATTCCTCGGGGTTGTGTTTTATCATGATGCAATTTTCCAGTGTGGAAGAGCTCCAAAAGGCTAGCGTTTTACAACCACTGGAACATAAGTCAGAATATAAAGTGTCAAAGACGAATAGATGGGTTTAGCCAGTACGCTTGGCTTGTAGCTCTTCCAGAGATCTTGCTCTCATACATGATATTGCCACAGGTGCAATCCTGGGCAGAGAGATACTTTGTTTAGGAAGGGAATGCTGATAGCAGGTATTTTCCCCTGCAGCATCCTCCATTCTGGAGCAGCCTCCACCCTCTTTGTATGAAAAACCTCAAATTCACTGACTTGGGGGCATCCTGGCAAGATGCATTTATTTTCCTATGTTTTATTGGGGATGACAGGCTCAGCAAATCAAGATGGCAAGTTGAGGGAGCCTCTCGCTTTGGCACAGGAACTGTTGCAGTAGACTGAATTAAGATATCTTGGATTTTTATCCATAGCTGTGTGTATATTTAAAATAATTACCCAAGTGTGTGGAGTCATCCTGATGGGTGCTTTTTAAATAAACATGGAGAAATAGCAAAAGATAAACACATTACATCATCATATAACTCCTGCAGTTTGAATTCTCCACTGAGCCTCTTCCCAGATATTTGAGGAGCAGAACTATTCAGCCCCAAAATAATCTTTGGAGAAGTTTGGACCTGGGTTGGCAAGCAAGTTTTGAATCTGGACTCCTTCATCTACTGGGAAATAAAGTCTGTCTTTGATCAGAACATTCCTGAACTTTGAGAAATTATTAGTATGACTCAAACAGGGCATTGGACCTTTGTCTCCTCCAGTTTTCTTCACCCAAAGGTGTGAAGAAAAGGTCCTAAGGTGACAGATCCTCAGATTCTTGACATAGTTGCAATGCGATGGGTTCCAATGGGTCCTTAGATTCTTGATACAGGCTCCTTAATGAACTTTGAAGCTCTCATGCCAAATATTGAAAAAACTGTCCAACTTTGCAAAAGTAGACCTCTAAGCAATACATCTAGCTACTTCCTGTGTTCTTCTTCTCTTAATAAACAATGGAGACTTTTGGGGAGAACAATCCATATTCCTGAAACATTAAAGTTAAGTAAAACATGCAAAGTCAAGGAACGTAAAAGTAAGGCACCTCTTATGAGTGGGATGTTGTGTCATAAAGGTGATTCAAATTTCAGTGAAAAAGAGTTTTCTTAGAAACTTACTTCATTTAAAAATACTGAAAAAGAGTCATTTACTGGAAAAATATTTTCACCCTTAATTTGCAACCATATTGGCTATGCACAGCAGGACAAAGCAAAACAAAATTGTATTGACTCTGAAGTTTTCTGGCTTTTGAGTAAAACAAGTCAAATGATAGTTGGTGGCTTGATCCAAAGCCTATGAATGGCAGTGGAAAGTTGCCTATTCACTGCATCAGTTCTAAGATCAGGCCTTACTATTTTAATGCAGTCCCAAGTGAAATATAAATAAATTATCTTAATCTCTTCACTAGCTCTGTAAATTGGGCACGTAAGGCCCAGTTACTGATATTTACATATTTTAGGAGATTTGTCTATAAATTGCTATTGCTCACTGGTCCTCTAACTCTACTTTTGGTTTCTTCTTTAGGAAAAAGACCACTTTTCAAGTACCTCTGAACATGACAAAAATCTCTTCCTTCTCTTATTTTGGGCAGCTCTTTTTGAAAACCTTGACTGTTGGACAGATGTCTGATGCAGATACAGCAAATTGTCTGTTCCATTTTCATCCTTTTCAGCAAGCCAGCTGCCAGATAAGACTTACCACAATGCTTTTGTCGCTTGTATATCTACGTCAATGTGGCTGCAAATTCTGGAAACCCGAGCCATGAAGATGAACTCTTGTGAAGACCGATGACGATTTATGCTTTTCAGCGGGGGACAAGTCAGACAGGAGCCAGCTGAGAGAGCCAGCCACCCTTGGTACTGGCAAGAATAGGTCCTGAAAGGGGAGAAAACGAGTCTGTAGGCAAAGTTCTAGATTTTTTTTGTTTTGTTTAATTAGCGACCCAGACATTTACGCGAAGACAATGTCTGATTTATCGAGCAGTTGGGATATCAACAAGGCTTCTATCACAGTGCCATCATGTATACCATGGTGTACATAAAGGATATAATCTCAAGGGCAGTTTCAGTAAGTGAAAGGGTTGGGAGCTATGTAAGGTAAACAAGGCTGTTGGGGTTTTTTCCTGGCGTACCCACACTTACAGCTGCCAAAAAGCAGACAAACTTTTGCCTCCAAAAATAAAAAGTGATTATACTCTGTCTAACCAAGTCTACCCGTAACTGCACCACTGCATATCACAAAGAGAAAGAGAGATATGTATTTTGTGGTATTGTTTTTGGAAAGTTTCCATTCAGGAGTTTGCAAGAATAATGTGGGTGTGTTGCTGGTGCGGAGCTGAGTGTCTCTGTGAGCGTGAACTCACGGTCCTGTAGAGCACTGCATGATTATTTTTGCAGCTTCCTAAGGGCACTGGACACAGATTTTTTTATTCACCAGAATATCACCAACTCTTTCTGGAGGCCTGACCCAGCTCCACTGACATCTGTAGAGCCTCACACAGACTCCAGTGGTGGCTGGGATCAAGTCCTTTGAGGAATTAGGATCTTTCCCTAGGAGATCACCTACAATTAGCATAACGAGTGTGTGCGATTGCCTCCACATTCAGCTATGTATATCTGTGCTCAGATTCATCGCTGCGATTCTTCTTCCACATCTGCTCTGCCCAGACTTTTTCTGCATCACTAACAAGGACAACTTTAGTCCAACTTTTAGTCTTCTGTGCAATTTTGATTAGGGATGATATCATAAGACCTGTGACAGGAAGAGCAGGAGTCGTAGCATGGCTGGTTTGCTGAGGTATTTCTGGCTGAAGACGGAAATTCTTGCCTGCCTTCATTACACGTGTACGTGAGCAGGTCTGAGCCCCGTCAAAGGGTGTTTTTCAAATGTTTTTCAAATGGTGAATGAATAGCCTCTTACACCAGACTTAATTTTCATCTAATTTTGTCTCTGCTACTGGCTTACTGCGTGATCTTGCAGAAGTTACCCCATCTCTCCATGTCTCTGTTTCTCACCCCATCCTTCTACACCTTACCAGTTGAGCTGTTCAGCTTCAGAGGCCGGGGCTTGGGTCTCTAAGGGTCCCTAATGTGCCTACAGTATTCAGCCCCGACTATCATTTGGAACCGTCACAACACAAAGAATAACAGCCCCCTATGGGCGATTGCAGGCTTTAATCCCACAGTAAAAGAAGGGGTCCTGGATGCGTGTTTTCTTTGCACTAGCAGCTGAATTCTCTATGTGCTACTTCTGACTCATCCAGGTAGGTTTCAAAACCAAAAATTACAAGGTGGGGTGCAAGTTATTTAATGTGCCTTGCTGCACACTCTTAACTTCTTGTATGCTCTACAAAAGTACCCTAAGCAAGGGCATGTTCAGCCTCTGCCTGTTAGGCACACTGGCAGCTTGTCAGGGTCCAAACCAATTTGAATTAATTAACTAGTGCAGCTACATTATCCATCTGGGAGCCCTCCAGGCTTCAGGTTCCAATATGCTCTGTTTCATCTTGATGAGAGGAAGCGCTGCTTAGTCACAATAGGGCACTGCATTGTGGGGTTTGGGCTCCGTGGGCTCACCTCAGTAATTAAGACGGGAGAACAGTTGCAGGATACCACATAGCACTTCCTGGGTGGCATTGGCCATGCAAACTGTGTTGCATCAAATCTAAAAGAAAGCCTGCTTTGCATCGATGTTGTATATAAATGAAGACAATTCTAGGTGTGTCTTCCACAGTGAAACCAAGCAACAAGTGCAACAATGCAGCGCTATTGACTTTTCTCAGGCAGAGGGTGAGGTGTGTATCGGCCCTGTGCAGACGTACCTAAATTAGCTACTAGTCAATTAGCCCAAGGGGCACCAAGCTCAATCTGGGCTCATTCACCTCTTCTGGGATGCAGAACTGCATCTACTATCCTGCCCCACCCTTCAGAGCTGGGAGACGTGCAGAAGACCATACAGGCTCTGCCTACACCATTTTAGATTACAGTTGTCAGTCAAGGTCCTCCATAGCTGCTTCATCTCCTCACAGTGTCTGTGAGGTTTCTGCTCAGCCTTTCCAATTTACTCCCCAGGAAGTGTTTAAGGCAGCATTTTTTCTGCTCCAGATTTCCCAGGAGGATGGGGAGAGCACAGGGATAACAACTCTGATTACTCTACTTTCCTTCTCCCTTGTTTATACAGCACTGGGACATCGTGTGGTAACACAGGGAGCAGGTCGTTTCCTGCTGCAACAGTTGGTACCATCTCTAAATTTGCACAATGCTGCCAACCTGCCAGGCTCTTTTTTTTTTTTCTTTTTTTTTACAGTCTTCTAGGCTGTAAAAAAGACTTTTAAATTTCATCCTAAGGAGAAGATGTGGCTTTTTTTAATATCTGGTTAGTCTCATAATGTCTATTTTGCCTTGACCTAAACAAACATGGTACAAAAGACAGCAAAACAAAACTGGGCAATCTGCATCCTTAGCATGTGAAGGCTCATCAAGTTTCCTGCTGGGTCTCTCAATCCTTAAAGAAGGAAGACACCTTGCTTAAGAAGATGTGATCAGTGCAGGAAGAGCTCCTTCCTTTGGAGGAACCAAAGTGATCCTGAGTGGATCCCTCTCTGCCCCTCTTGGTTCCCACCTGCATCTCCTGGCAACCCAGGCAGATGTTGCAGGCAGATGTGCATGGCTGCCTGGTGACATGCAAGATGCATAGGAGTGCTGTGCTGGATCTCAGGTTTGTGTTTCCCTGCATTTCTGTTCCCTGATGTCAAAATGAAAATAACAATGCAATATATAAGCTTCCTGGATAGTTTGTGATTTGGAGCATCAATTATTTAGAGGAGGTTACATATATTTCTTTCTTTCTCACTTTTGGGCTGCTAACCAAAAATACTCTGCAAATTTCTGAGTTTAAGTCAAGCACAGAATTTATGTGATGAGCAGAGTATCCACAGCAATGCTCGTGGGATAGCAAAAAAACCCCACCTCAACAACCCAAAGAATGGTCACAATTCTAACCCTGGGGTAAACAGCAAGTTTCATGTATTCTCTTTGAGTAAAGCTTTCCTTTAATGTTTCTCCATGTTGCAAAAAATGGTCACTCTTTCTGAGAAAAAAAAAAAATTCTCCCTTGCTAACAAAATTATGAGAAATGTTCAGAACAGCCAAGTCAAAAAGACAGAGACAAAATAGAAAGAGGACTGAAACAACCCCCAGGCCACAGGTACAACTTCTTTCTCCAGCTGCTATCAGTTCCCTAGAGAGTGGCCAGTTTTGTAAATGAAACACGTCTTATAAATACGTTAATTGTCTTTTGACAGGCCACAACTATCTTCCCACATCTGGACTGCCCCGAGCCATGGCGAAGACACAGCATTTTTTTTGAAGTCTCACCTACTGCCACGCTTCTTAGGCATAACATCGCTTTTTCACCATATTTTACAGGTCACAATTAGCACAACAGGGTAGTAAAATATTAGCCAATTATCACGGACAAGCAGTTCTGCTTTGCAAAGCCTTTTCCACCCTCAGAATTCCACTGGTTTAATTAAAGGTGTGTTTTAAAGTCAAATTAGTTAAGCCAGTGCAAACACTGGAATCTATTTAAAGTTGGTTTGTATTGATTTAGCTTAATCTGATCAGGAAATGACTTAAACTAAATTGATACAGAGCAGATTTAAATCCGTCTTGAGTGACCACATCTTGCACCAGTTTAGCTAAATAATTTTAAAACCAATTTTGTGTGGACCATATCCGACTGTTGTGCAAAGGAGCATGAGCTAAAAAGGGGAATGAAATAAGCAAATAAAGGAATGACACTTAGGACCTGATTCAGCACTGTGGTACTTCAGCGTAAGTCTACTGTTGTAGAGTAGTACTTGGTCGTAGTTGTAGTAAAACTCAAGAATGGAGCATAGTTTGATAGTGTTTCCTCTAAGCATTTTGTAAGGTTTCCAACCCTAAAGAGGATGAGCTATTTTGGACCTTTTTTTTTTCTTTTTTTTTTTTTTTTTAGCAGCCCTGGCAGTAGTTCTCAGATTCTCTAATTTCCTGAGCAGCATATTCATTTTTCATTTTATATTTAAAATTTCTGAAAACTTCTATCATTTCAGGCCTAGAGAAAACAATAATATTAAACCTTACTTGACTCTTTTTAAGAATTATTGCTTTCTAATCAAGGTTGACAGTCTTTCCTTTTTTACACAAATGAGGTAAGCTCATTTTTATAAATAGTGCATTTCCATCCAAGATCTGCTCTTTTAATTCTGCAAAGGAAAGAAAGAAAGGGGAAGGATATTGCATTTTCAAATAACATTCCCCCAAACTAAATCCTACAGAAGCTTAAGGTCTGAGAGGGGTTTCTTGTGGTGCTTTTATATTGTAAATACGGAGGTTTTAGGTTACTTACATAAGCTTTAGTCACCAGTAGATCTGCCTTTAAAAAAAGGAGAACACTGAAACAGCTGTAGCACTGTATATGAGTCACTTGGACCGTGGCAGAGATGTGAGCACTAAGGTAGGAGTATCATTGCTCCACAAGCTTGCCGAGGCGCCTTGTTTTAGGGTGTACCTCCAGGCCAAAAATTAATAATGTCTGCTAGTCTCATAATAAATGCTGTGCTGCAGAAAACCAAGCAAGGCATATCGGTGACTTGCTAAAACGGGTGGTCACCAGTGTGCGTGGGTTAAATAACCCTCCCAGCGCTGTAGACAAAGAGGAACGGGTGCTGTAGAGTCAGATGTGCGTGTTGGAGGGTCTGTCCTGGTGACCTGCACTGGGGGGGAGGAACAGGACACTTGTTCAGATGAGTTGGGGCCAACCGAGATGGTCAGAAACATGAACATAATATTGATGAATTGGGCTTTTTGAAGGCTTTGCTGCAAATCAGCACAAATGGCTCTTTCACCCGCACCCTAGCAAAAATTGTGATTTATGGCTGGAGGCAGCAAGCATGTTGCCATGAATTATGGCAGTTTAAGAAGCTCACATTTGTAATTGGGAGCTGGTAATTATTTACCATGAAATGTGATCATTACTGTCAGGTGACGATGACATTCCCCCACTTTATGCATTCAGTAACTTTTTGAAGACTCTGCATGAACTCTTTGTGGGGGGTGGAAGGAGGAGCGCTGGCTTCCCTCCATCACTGCTACCAAAACGGGTGTGTGTTTTGGCAGTAGTTTTGCTTGGCATATTCAATTCAGATTAATGTAATTTCAACATCTACTGTCCCAAGTGTGTGGTGGTGCCACTAAATATACACATTTGCCAACTATGAAGTGCAGGCCATGTCATTCAGCATGGGAGTGAAGTAATTCTTATCTATCTCCCATATGTGTATCTTTCAGATTAGCTCCACTGAAATCAATGGCATTACAAGGGTTTAAAAGCAGCAGCGGTGGGAACAGGACCCAGAGAGGCCGTGCATTATCAGGCAATTTGGGGTGAGGAACTGTGATTGTTTGGTCATTAATAGTTGTGTTAAATAAAGATGCAGCACCACATTCTGGTTGCAATCACTCAACCCAGTGCCTTTTCCATTCACACAGTCATGGAGAGGAGAGGCTGGGAGGAGAAGGTCCCTTCCTGGGACAAATGAAGCCAACCTCCTCTCTCCAGTCACCGCTCTCCCTAGTCAAGAGGTCTATTTTGTCTGGAGCCGTGTGTAAAGCAAGCCCATCATATAATGTCTTGGGTGCAGGTTCTTCCGAGACTGTGTTGTAGCTGTTTCTTCGTTTTTTATCCGATTCATAGCAAATACATATGTCTGCCCCCCCATATTAATCGGGGTTTCCTACTCTTACAAAGTTATCACATTCTTTAGAAAAAGCGCTTGGGATGCAGGCAATAAATGCCTGCCTTCTATTATTTTTCTTGTGTCCCTTGCATGTTAACTGTGTATATGGTACATTCAGTCTACTGCTGAGACTTTCCTGATTCTCCATAATACCAGTCATATAGTTGTGTAGGGACAGATGTCTCCCCTTTTTTTGCTGCCTGATTGTTTATTTATTTGTTTGTTGATGACCCTTTGAATTTCATCGCTTTATGAAAACATTTTCAGTCTTGGGCAGAAGAACATCCTGAAAAGAGTATTCATGCCAAGAAAAAGAGACTAATTTTATTTTGCTGAATCATCAAGTCTCTCAGAAATAAATTACAGCCCTCATCCTGCAAGAAACTACAGATGGAGAGACCACATAGGGATTTGCTCCTACACAGGTATAGCTTGCCACAGCCTGGTCAGCCCAGCAGTGCCATTTTCATTTGATCTTGGCCAACCCAGAGTGAAAACCCCCACTCTTGTGCAATCCTGTTTTACCATCTGCCTTTGCTCCTGAGCAGCCCCATTCAGCCAGACCCCACTCTGACAGGTACATAAATATTCGGTTAACAGAGATGCTGACCTCCTCAGGGTGTAAGTCCCTGACTTGAGTTACTCCTCATTCCCTGCACCCGGCTTTTTTCCTCCCCCAAAACTGGTAGTGCCTTCATGAGACTGTGAAAAAACAGAGTTAGGCAGAGAGCCCAGGACTGGCCCTTGGGTTCCCAGTGACTGCACAGAGTGCCATTTGCTGGATGGATGCTGTTATACATGTGAATGGGTCACTGTTCCATTCCTGTCGTTTTTAAATTTCTCCATCTGTATGGACTTTTTTCAGGCACAATATTTCATATCCAGGTGGCTTCCTTTGTGCTTTCACCATAATAAAATGGCGTGGAGGAGCAGGGAAATTGCCGCCATCACCCCAAAAATGCTGATTATTTTCAGACTATATTTCTTGAAGAAATACTCTGGTATATACATATTATGTTATGAAGCAAATGAATACATGTCAGGTAGAAGAATTAGTATTCAAAACCCATCAAAGAAATAATTTATTAACAAAAATACAATGTGAACTACTTCAAAAAGTAAGTTCTGGCTTCTTTTGTTTTTTTAAGTCATAAGAGACTCCATCTCTTTTCATTCAATATCTCTAGTTTTGCCCTAAAGAGGAATTTCAAAGAAATACCTGGAAAAATTCATTTATGTCTGAATATCTCCCAATAGATATGAAAGCTGAGCAAGAAAGAAAATTCTTTGTCCTGCTCATTGCTTTGCCATATTGACAAAGCTTTATGATGTTACCCTGACAGCCACCCTTCTGATTTTCTTTCAGTGACTTTTTCATGCGAATACCTGCTTTTGATACTGTACCAAGGAAGCAGAGCATCCTCAGCTCCTGGGGCTCAGAGCCTCTCCTCTGTGCCCGGGCACTGCCTCACCCCAACACTGGGTTATCAGCTGGTGCACCTTTTCTGTGTATCTTCAGTGCTTGTTAGGATGTGGGGACACGTTTCTGTATATACCATGATTGCTAAATCTAATGGTGTGTTACCGTGCAGACTTTCTGACCAGCTGTAGCTTGCTATTTGTAAGACCCTGTTATTACTGGCTCATACTTTATTTTAGGGACATTAACCTGCCTGTATGCTTCTGCTGGTGCCTTCCTGGTAACCTTCTGTGCTATGCCAAGCTCAAGACTCCTCAGTAAAAGACTCTTTGTGAGTCTTCATTTTAAATAACTTTTTTTTTTTTTTAATTCTCCTTCTGTTTCCTGCCCTCTCCCATAGCCTCTCTCTTTTGCTTTTTTCTCCCTCTGTCTTGGCTTTTGCTTCTCTGTCTTTTGCTTCTCTGTCAGAAAGGGTGCCCACCCCAGGAGCAGGGTAAAGACATGTTGCCTGTAAGCTCTTCTCTGTCAGGACTGCTTGATGGTTTGCTGAGAGCACCAATGACCAGCTCCTCATCCACAGCAGCCTCTTCCTAAATCATGAATCAGGACTCCAGCAACAAGCTTCAACTTACCTGTGGGTTGGAAAGGGAGCTGGTAACTAGGCAAACCTCCTCAACCCACCATCCCAGGTACTAGCAACAGGCAGGATCTAGTTCTGATGCTGAAACAGGGAAAGGTAGTAGATGCTGATGTCAGCCGGAGTCACTCCTCCCTCCTACCATCAGAGCAATAACCAACCTGACTCTTTCCCCCTTACAGCTGGGGAGAGGAGAGAAGAGGAAAAGAAAGGAGAGAGAGAGAAGAGGAGAGGAGAGGAGAGGAGAGGAGAGGAGAGGAGAGGAGGAGAGGAGGGAAGGGGAAGAAGACAAGGTTGGCAGGCAAGAAAGCAAGCAAGGAATTAAGCAAGAAAGACACAAAGTAAAAAAAGAAACACATAAAGAAAGTGTGTGTTGCTATTAGCTTATTTACTGTCATTTCTTGTGCCCTTACAGTTCAGTCACACCATGATGATCAACGTTTTCCCTTGTTTTCCAGGCCTTCACTGGGATTTTTTAACTCCCCAGATCATTCATCACCTTTTTCAAATCTTTTCATTCAAAACAATTCTCTCCACATTACAAATGACCTTTTTAGAGCATTTCTTCACCCAAGTGTAACCATGTGTGGTTGAACATGACAGAAAAATGATCTGAAAACAGGGCCCTGGGTAACAGAGAATCATACCAAACTAGTAGTGCCTTCAGTTAAACATTTGATGCTAAAGGTACGTGAGGGCCATGAGGTATTTGATGTTGGATAACTGTTTACCAGGACAAAAATGTGAGGCGGCAGTAGGTCAGTGTCAGGAGGAATTAGACCTGTCGTGCTGCTGACCTGTGATGAACCTGGAGACTGTCGTTTCTCCTTTCTGTGCTTTTCTGTCATTTGTCTGCTTTCCTCAACAAGAGTCCTCAAAGCAGGGACATGCATGCTGCACATTTATACATTGCCTAAGAAGTGCCAGTCTGGATTAATGACTATGTTGCAAACACTATATTGTTGCATCACTATATTGCAAATCAGTTTGCAAGCACAAATTGTCCCTTGTTAGGGTAACTCCAGGAGTAGAAGGAGATGGATGGGGCAGAAGGCAGTCACCAAGTTCTGCACACCCTCAGCTGGCAAAGGAAAGCACATGAAAATAACACACATAGTGGGACTGTACATAGGATTTCTGACCCATAACCTTCATGCTGCTCTTGCTTGGGCTCACCACAGTCCCGTGACTGAGCAGGACTTGTGGCAATGATCCTCCATCTCCCTGATCTCCAGGAACTTTCTCCGCTGCCAGGGAGTTTCCTTCTGCTAGGATCATCACCTTCCTCTTCCTGACCTCCCTTCTCTTTCCCATTACCACTTCTACTTTATAGGAACCCTTCTTTGTTGGCAACTCTGCTTTCCAGGGCATCAAGCCCCAGATTTCACAATCTAAATAGTTTATGTGAAAAAGCACATCATGTGATCAGTCTCCTACTAGGTGTCTCTCCCTCACATCTCTTTATTAACTGGAGAATTCAGGACATGCTACTTTTGTTTAGCCCAAAAATTGACAACCAGTCTGTATCAGTTGCAGCTAGGAAGTAGCAGGCTTCAGCTTGAGAGTTCAAAAGCTCATTTTTGGGCATTCACCCACACACATACATGCACCCAATTATCTGCTGCCTGTTAGCATTCACAGTTTAAGCTACTTTTCACCTATACACCCACAGATCCTTGTTGTCCAATGCTGGATTATCTAGCCAGGAGTAAAGCTTGACCTTTGAAAACCCTCACTTAGTTGAAGCGTAAGCTACACCTGTCTCCCAGTGGGCTCGCTGATGTTCAGCGGGTAGCTGGATTTCATAGAATCATAGAATCATAGAATGGTTTAGGTTGGAAGGGACCTTGAAGATCATTGAGTTCCATACCCCCTGCCGTGGGCAGAGACACCTCCCGCTAGACCAGGTTTCTCAAAGCCCCATCCAACCTGGTCTTGAACACTTGCAGGAATGAGGCATCCACAACTTCTCTGGGTAACCTGTTCCAGTGTTTCGCTACCCTCACAGTAAAGTATTTCTTTCTAGTATGTAATCTAAATCTCCCTTCTTTCAGTTTAAAACCATTACCCCTCATCTTATCACTACACTCCCGGATTAAGAGTCCCTCCCCATCTGCCCTGTAGGCCTCCTTCCTAGGTACTGGAAGGCCATTATAAGGTCTCCCTGGAGCGTTCTCTTCTCCAGGCTGAACAACCCCAACTCTCTCAGCCTGTCTTCATAGGAGAGGTGCTCCAGCCCTCTGATCATCTTTGTAGCCCTCCACTGGACCTTTTCCAACAAGTCCATGTCCTTCCTGCGTTGAGGACTCCAAAGTTGGACACAGTACTCCAGGTGGGGTCTCACAAAAGCAGAGTAGAGGGGAAGAATCACCTCCCTCAACCTGCTGGCCATGCTTCTTTTGATGCAGCCCAGGATGTGGTTGGCTTTCTGGGCTGCCAACGCACACTGCTGGCTCATGTCGAGCTTCTCATCCATGAGCACTCCCAAGTCCTTCTCCTCAGGCTGCTCTCCAGCCATTCTCCACCCAACCTGTATTTGTGCTTGGTATTGCCATGTCCCAGCATGCAGAACCCTGCACTTGGCTTGGTTGAACTTCATGAGGTTTGCACAGGCCCACCTCCCAAGCCTGTCCCTCTGGATGGCATCCCTTCCCTCCAGTGTGTTGACCTCGCCACACAGTTTGGCATCGCCGGCAAACTTGCCAAAGGTGCACTCTATCCCAGTGTCCATGTCTCCAACAAAGAGTTAACAAAGATGTTTCTGCTCAGACTGCACTCCCCAAACCCTTTGATAGGGCTTCCCTACTCTACTATGCCTGTAGAAAATCTGTAGGAACTAAGTGTCCCTAACACAACTACTTGTGAAATTTGGACAAACTTGGCCAACTTGGGCTCTCATGGGCTGTTATTCACCCAGAATACAGGAAAAGAAGATGGGCAACCAGAGTGAGGGGGAGTGGGATTTTTCCTGGTCTGGGCTGAAATGCATGACAGAGATGAAGGTGGTTTAGTTCTAACCAAAGGAATAGGCTCTGACCTTGTGGAAATCCCATGACTCATGAAAAATTCGCGAGACCCAGACATGTTCCACATTCCTGACTCATTTGAGCACTCCCATCAGAGCCATCATCACTGAGCCAGTCATGCAACTACTGAAGGGAAACCATACCGTGTGGCTTTCAGTTAGTGTGGCATTTTTCAAACACTTTCGAGAGAAATCACAATGTGCTTGAAGAGTTTCCAGGGTGAAATATATCAACAAAATTATTCAGTATGAATAATTCTCCCACTACTATTAACTGTCACACATTAGGATCAAGAAGTAGAAAAGGACATGTGAGAGAGAGAGCAAGAGAGAAAGAAAAGAAGGAAATTCTCTTCCCACATACTCAGAAGATGTATCGTTTCTGGATTGCTTCAAACTGAAAGGAACCCAATAATTATGATTTCACATTTCCAAGAGAACAAAGTCCGGTCCCACACAAATAGCCAAATACGCTTCTAGCCACTCATCCTAACTCTGAACACGCTGTAAAGAACTGACCCAGCAGGCTACCAGAGCCGCTTCTGGTTGTGACTAGCCTGTGTGTGTTTACTTTTCATTAACCCTGCATCACTTAGGTCTTCATTAAACCTGTTATTCTTTTTTTCTTCAGGTGTGTTCATCCTGATGTGTCTTGAACAGTCAAAACCCAGACTGTGTGCTCACAAAATCGGAGAAGGTTCAGGGGCACCAGCAAAGAGTCTGATTTGTGTTAACTTATGAAATGATGACATCTTACAGATTTTTAGTAAAGTAAACCTCAGCCTGCTATGGTTTAGCCATGAACAAAGCTGATGAGTGGCCTCCTCATGAGGAAGAGTTGGCTTCTGGTATAGATGGTCCAAGTGCCTGAAACGCAGGCAGATCTGAGCTCTGTCCCCAGTCAGAAATGAAACAAGATTCAACTTGCTCAACTAGTACTTTTCAAGAGTTGTGAGACCTTCTCCTAGGGAGCACCTTGTGTGTGTGGTGGTTTGAGTTAGAGCTCAGAACTGCACAAAGACAGGGCAAGGCTCAGGCTCACATCCCTGGAACCGAATCTGCAGAGGCTTGATCCCTCCATCCTTTCAATGGACACAGAGAGGCATTCAACTCATAAGAAAGTACAGCGCTTTTAGCTTGGTGACCCCATCTGTGGAAAAGGCTGTTGCAGCAAAACTGCTCCGGTAAGAAGTCTTGTTCCAAAGCAAAGTTCACATCGCAACGAGAAATCTGCATGAAGACCAGGTCCTGAGCACGTGCTTAAGTCAATGCAAGCAAGCAAATCTTTTGATGTCAGAGGAATTGCTCCCAGGAGTTACTGTGTGCCCAGGTCACTGGGTACTGGATGGTCAAGCATCCTGCAGCAGTACAGTGAGTTCACAGCCCCCTGACAGGAGAAATTCTGGTTTGTATACATTTTTTTTTATTATTTTTGAAGTAATATATCAGCCTTTCCAGTGTCTCTCTGGAAAAGGAGATTCCTGTCTGACAGAACACAGCAACAAAAGGGAACACAGAGATTTTTATGACTTTTGTCATCTTTTAATATTATTTTATGAACTGCGGTTCTAGCAGATTCAAATTGTAGCCATTGCTTGCTGCTTTGTTTCTACTTATGAGA
The DNA here is from genome assembly GCA_002844005.1 of Limosa lapponica baueri. NCBI lineage: Eukaryota > Metazoa > Chordata > Aves > Charadriiformes > Scolopacidae > Limosa > Limosa lapponica. The sequence goes on from KZ505982.1 coordinate 326,702, forward strand.
CTCAAAGCCAAAACTAAAAGTAAAGCTAGCATGTTTGACATACTTCATCCTGTGCAAGAGTACAGCCTATAACAGCTAGGAAGAAAACATTGAAATAAAAAAAATAAGGAAAGAAAGAAAAGGGAAGGAAAGCTCTTGCTTTTATAGAATTATTATTATTCAAAAGCCATGGTACGTGGCTCTGAAGCTAAGTGGTGTAGCTGTACATTGCACAGACTAGTGTATGCCTCTGACGTGCTAAACACTGATATCTCCTTATAATGATGTGTTAATGTAAAGGGAGTGATTTTGCAAAATTTTATGCCTTATTAAGGAAATGATTCAAGCCCAGGAAATGTGCGGGTTAAGTACTTGCTTTCATAAACATGGGTTATGGTGGAAAAAAAGATTTTAGATATTATGTGGAAAAATGCAGTAAAAAGCGCTGAATTAGCCCATTCCATTACATTGAATTGTTCAGCAATTATGGTCATCCCCCAGCCTAGAAAATTGAAGTATATGATGAAAACCCAACCTAAAGATATCCACTGCTGTGCTACTGAAGACACAGCGTATCATCCTTTAAAAGGCACTTATGGGCAAAAAAAAGTTATCTGAGGAACAAGTTTAAACCAGCTCCAGTCCCAACCCAGTGCTGCCCTCCTCTCTTTCCTTTCACTTCTCAAACCACTCACGCAAATAGGAATTGCAACAGATTGTCAGGGGCTCAAACTTGCTCTTCGTAAGTAGAAGATCTCATACAGAACTCTTAATTGCAAAGCAAGAGCAGTCTTTTGTGGTCTTCATTACAGAAGGCAGGATTAGGCCACCAAGCAGCATGATGGAGATGGCCCATCTTGCTAGGGAAGGAAAATGTGTCATGATCTGAGCTGGGTGGAGTGGAAGAAATAATTTTCAAATATTCATTTGAACTTGAAAGCCATTTTGTATTCCACTGCTTTCCCTGGGCCATCACTATGGTGTTCACTCACCACAACCGTTTCGTTGCTGGATGGTATGTAAATGAACGCTCATGGAAAGCACACTTTTCATGCACATGCTTGAGCAATGTCTGCAAAACCCTTTCAGGCTGAACAGCTATCTGCAGCATGCCTTTTGAACGACGCTGATTTTCTCAGTTCTATTTATGATCTAGTATTTACTAGAGACATTCACACCTACTGGATATTAGCTTAGCAGATCTTTCTCTTTCAGCTCCAAAAGCCACTCACTGTTCCTTCTTTCTTGCTTTCTCTCGGTTCCCTCTCCCTAATGTTTAGAAGCAGTAACTTTAGCCGGAATTCTTTTTTTTTTTTCCTAAATTTAAAAATAATAATGTGGCTCCTCACTATAAAATGTCTGTCTCCTCCACTCCCAGCCTCCTGGGGGTTGCCGTGGGCATGGTCTGCAAATTAAGTGGAGGCACTCAGCCCTCAGTTCAGCTCTAGTCAAACATTAGCTGCAGTGTTTACCCTTGTGTAATCTTCAGTTTTGCATTAATTTAATACTTCTCAGCACTTTTTTAACATATTCAGCAAATCCGTGGCACATAGTGCTTTGTGTTTGTATCTCCCCCATCAAACCAAGTTTTGATTTTTAACCAAACTCATCAAAGTAAACTCATCACAATACTTTTCTCCCTCTACTTTGATCTTTACATAATAATAAAAAAAATGTTGCTTTATGTGGTAATTCAGCTATACTCTGAGGGTTTTTTCCCCCTTAACTTCAAAGAGAGCAAATAGGAAATTGTTTTCATTTTTCTTTCACATTTCACAAACACGTTCTAGTTGTTTTTGAGCAGCAGAAGGTAGTAAGCATCTCCCAATTAATAATTCCCAGGTAATATCACGGCCTCTTGTAAGCACAGATCTCAAGAAATTTGGTTCATAACACAAACAAATAAAACTCTCTTTGAAGGTCTGGCTAAAGGACAGTCAGAAACAGAGTGGGAGCACATCATCATTCTTAATCAGCCTTCTATCTTTGAACCTTCCTCTGAGCAAAATAAAATAAACAGAAATCTTGGAGTATTTAGCTAGAAAGCCACTCACCTCCTGGCTTCCAAACTGCAAAATCCCACTGGGCTGGAAAGAGCAGAGACTAATGCCATATAACCTAGCGATCTCACCCTTGCTTCGTTACAGGTAATCCCACAACGAAGAGGGAAGAGATTTTGTTAAAGCAAGGACTGAAGTAAATTCAACACCAGACCTCGGGCTTTTTGGCTGTCCAAATAAAGATCTAGCATTTCACGCTCACCGCGGACACTTGCATAACTCCCACCGCACGACAGAGTGGGCAATTGGGCTCTTACATCGGCATTTGGATTGTGTGATCTTTTCCAGGCTGGTTGAGGCACACCAGCACATGCCTCATGCCACCCACACCGATATTAGTAACGCTGCAGAAATCAATAGCTGTCTGATGAAAAAGTTTCGGGCTCTGCATGCTTTCATTGTGTGGGGGCTCAGGGCCTGGAGAGGGACCGGAGGAGCCGGAGGAGCCAGGAGCCATTTCCACCCCACCACAATGCCCCGGTGAGGAGAGCTGGCAGCGGCAAGGGCACTTAGGCTGCGGTTGGGTTATACAGAGGCGCAAAGTCCAAGAGAAAGAGCTGCTTGAGCTCCGCCGCTTCCCCTTGCAGCTGATTTTTCATCAAATCCCCCTCACCACGCTACTCCTACCCCAAGGACCCAACATGTCTGAACATGGCCCTCGGGGGGGGGGGGTGGGAGGAGCTGCGCTCAATCTCTGGCACGCCAAATTTAGTACAAAGAGTGAAAATCCCAGAGCAAACAAGGGAAAACACAGCTTGCTGTTCCTTGTACATGAGATAATTCCTTTTAGCTTATTGACATACATTGCTTTGTTTCTTCTCCCATTTAGGAAAGGACACAATTATGTGTGCGGCCGGGAGCTGGAAGCGCCGAGCCGGTTCTGCTGGACGGTACCCCACCGGCTGAGCACTCCCCAGGGACCTCCTTGATCTCCTCGCGCCTGTCTGAGGCCCTGCTCGAGTCAAAGAGATTAAGGAAAAGTCAGTGAGAATTTAGGCACGCCTGGCTCCAACAAGCCATTTGCACTAATTCACAAAGGAAAAACCTTGGAAGTGTTTCCAAAAATACAGGCCAGTCGTGTGAGTTAAGGCTGCAAGGGAGCCTAACGCGCAGACTTTCCCCATAATCAGGGTTTACCTCAACTCTGTTTATTCTGTAAACTCTGGTTTCTCAACAGAAACAGCTCATCACGCTACACCCTGGCTCGACAGACATGCAGAAAGCCTTTGTAAAGAGCTAGAAGTAGAGCAACCCAGCTGTTTCTTTCATGAAAACTGTTTGTTAGCAAACTATCTCATCATTTTCCAAGCATTTGGGGGAAAAAAAAAAAAAAGCAATAATAATTACATACAATGGGAAGCTGCCAGATTGATGGCACTGAACAGCAAGGGAGTATCTCAGGCCACGGACAATTACCAGTGTGGACAGTAGCAGCATAACTGTCCCCACAGCCTCTGGTTAGGGAGCCCAGGCTTTATCCCGGAGACAAGTGAATTATTCAGAGCAAGCCATTTGCCAGATTGTCCTTTTCCTTTTTTTTTTTCACTTTTGGTTTGAAGAGTGAATTTCTACAGAGCACTTATGATTTCACAGATCTATTTCTCAGAATTGTTGAATAATTCTTGGCCGGCAGCCCCATCCACAAGCTGTTCACGTTGAGGCTACATTGGCCAAGCAACTCGAGGGAAGTTAGGAGTAGATGCAGCTCAGGGCTGGAGGCACCAAAAGCAAGGGAAAGAGATCACACTGGACTACGGCCACCCCAAGGCTCAGCCCAAAGGCCAGGGCAGTGCTACGTGTCACTTAGCTGATGGAAGAAGGCAAGAGCTCACTGGCTGTGCAACACAAGCTGAGCTTGTGGCTGCTTTGCTCATGGAAACACGTCAGTCCATCCATGCAGTGATGCCAGACTGACCATGCTGCATCATCTCCACAGCTATCTGTGGACATACGGACTGTACATGCAGATGTAGTCACCTGGCTCATTGCTCTTCTGTCCCTATCACTTTTGTAATCAAACATCATGGCTGAATACCTGTATTGATTTATTCAGCATTCACTTGTCTATCGATCTGAGTTTCCATTACAGAGGGGCATGAACAGCATCAGCAAGAATTTGCTTCTCAAACTAAATCAGTCAAATATTTGTGGGAAAAGAAGTGCATGTTATTTTGTCTTGCTTGATGTTACTGCAGTGTAAGATCCACTGAAACAGTGTGGAGGGGAGACAGTGATTCCCCATCCACCAGGAGAGCTGGTTGAGGGCAACACAACCTGGATCAAATTCAAACCACTCTAGGCTCTTGACTGTATTACTGCCAAACCCTGAGCCACCCAGTCCCTCTCTTCCTCACCCCCAAAAAGTATGTTTAGATTCCAAACACAAAGCTTAATTGTTTATTAAGGAAGTGGTTATGATGGGAAAATAATGCTGCTATGGAGGAAAGAGCAGGAGGGGTTTACAAGATGCAGTGGGATTTATCATCATCTCCTCCAGATCAACTCCCTCACCCCTTTGTTCTTCTTTTGCTTTTGCTTTAATTCTTACTGAAATAGAAGTCACTTCTCTGACTGTGGACAGGATGGTATGCAAAACCCACACAGGATGACTGCATTGTATTGATATCATGAGAAAAGATCAGCTTTCCTTGTATTCATAGCCCTGTGAGACCTCTAACTAAACATGTGGCCTTATTTAACCCCTGCTTTATTCTCCCAATACAGCTGGTGTAATTACAAACCGAATGTATTTTACACCCTTTTGTAGTGTATTGATATATATCCTGTAAAACAGAATAATTTCATGCATGGAAACTGGAGTTAATTTTTCCCTTTGAGGATATAAGACTGTGAGCTGGTACCTAACTGTCTATTCTGTGTAATGATACCCCTGAAAGTACCACAAAAATCCATAGTCATAGACCCATGCTCAGATCTTAGCAGCATGTTTACAGGACCGAAGCCACCCCTCCATCGTGTCCTGTGGAGCTGTACCAGGGACAGACTTGCCCTAATGAACTGGTGGCAGAACCAGAAGATTCTCAATAATGGAACAAGGCAGAAAACAAAACAACCCTGGCTCATTCCGAAATCCGCAGTGCTCACATCATGTATATCTTTATTCGGTGATGCAGGATGACTCACAAAAATGTTAGCTCAAGATATATTTTAAACTCCTGAGCTAGCACTGTCCTGAGAAGAAAATTCTAATTTTGCTTCCTGTGGGCATACTTTTGAGAGGAGATTATAAATCTGAGTAGTGAAAATTGCACTCTCTTTTTTTCCACACAGGCAGTTTTGGAAGATCAGGATTTTTCACTGTAAAAACAGCAAATTGCCCACACAAACAATTTACATGCACACCCAAAACCACACACCCCAAATCCCATGCTCCTGTTCTCCACCCTTGCACAGTGTGTTGCTCTCTTTTCTTCTCTGCTGCCTGGTTGGTCTAAGCTTGGCTTTGTGAGATTGCCCCTAGCTTTGCAATAACAAATCTAGGTCTTTCCATCCAGGCAGGAAACGTTTGCATTCTAAAACCAGCAGAGCCTGTTCCATTTCTGGCTGGATGCAGCCAGGTCTGCACGTTCACTCTGAGCATTTCAGCTGAAAAGCTGTGCTGAGGACATTTTGAATGCCTAGCTTTGAATGTCAGGCATGAAATGAGCTTGGAGAAAGCTGGTCCCATGGTGGGGCACAAGGCAGCACTGAACGAGCTAGCACTTTCAGGGGGAGCAGAGCAGCTGCCTTCCCACGCTGCCTTGTCCAGGCTGTCTAGCCAGCTCCACCTCGGCCAGTGCAACTGCACTTCTCCTGGGAGCCCCTTCCCTACCTTCAGACCCAGCTTTTGGTGCTTCAGGACCCTCAGATCACCTTCATCCCACCTTCACTCCCAGGTCCCCATCTCCTGTCTGTTTCGCATATGTCTTGTTTTTCTCTTTCGGAACAAATCAAGTACTTCTCTCAAAAAATTAAGTCCATGTATGATGCTGGGAATAGCTGACTTCAAGGACTGCTCCCTACGGAGAACACAGGCAAGATTACAGCTGCTTTGGTTTCCTACAGTACTACTGTGTTATCTCCCATAGGCTTTCAGAATCATAGTATCACAGAAGGGTTGAGGTTGGAAGGGAGCTCTAGAGCTCATCTGGTCCAACCTCCTGCCTCAAGCAGGGGCACCTAGAGCAGGCTGCCTTAGGACCATGCCCAGTTGGCTTTTTAATATCTCCAAGAGACTCTGCAACCTCTCAGGGCTACCTCTGCCTCTGCTCAGTGACCTTTATGGTGAAAAAGAGTCACCTTATGGTGTTCAGAGAAAACCTACTATGGGGTTCGGTTTGTGCCCATTGCCTCTGGTCCTCTGGACACTACTGAGAAGATCCTGACCTAAGATCCCCCCCTTAAGGCTCTTAAGATCACCCTTCCCTAGGCTGAATAATCCCAGCTCTCCCAGCATTTCCTCACAGGAGATGTGCTCCAGTCTCTTAACCATCTTTGTGGCACTTTGTTGGATTCTCCCCAGTATGTCCACGTATCTCTTGTACTGAGGAGCCCAGAACTGGACACAGCTCTCCAGGTGTGGCCTCATCAGTCTGAGTAGAGGGGAAGGATCACCTCCATTAACCTGCTGGCAACACTTCTAATACAGCCCAGGGTACCAATCCACCTTCTTTGCTGCAAGGGCACATTGTTGGCTAATGGTCAACTTAGTGTCCACCAGGATTTGCAAGTCCTTTTCTGCCAGTCTGCTTTCCAGATGGGTGGCCCTTGCATATACAGGTGCTTAGGGTTGTTCTTCCCCAGGTGCCTGCGTGGCACCTCACTAGGGGTGAGCAATGCCTGTTCTCCTGAAAATGAAAAGAAAAATAGAAAACAAAAAATGCTTTACTTCTATTTAAAATTTCTTTCAAAAATTCAAATTTTTGTCCAAAAAAAAGCAGAGGGAAAAAAAAAACACTTAAGAACTTTCCTGCAAAAAAATCTCCCTTGAGGAGAAAGCCAGATTTTCAACAAAAAGCAACAACAAAAGACTTATGGCAAACAATGAATTCCATTCAGCTCTATAGGCTGTTTGAACATGGCTGGCACACACAAACCAGAAGCATCTCCTTGGAGGGATAGAAAGTACATCCTTCTCTTTCAGCCAACAAGACATCAAAGGTAATGGAAAAGCTGGTTCGCTTTCTGGCCAGAGAAGATCACCAGTATGTGAACTCCATTTCAAGACATCTTCTATATGATCCTCAGCATTTGTCTATAGTTTTTAAGATTTGGCAGAAGCATCAGATTCCACCAGATCCCATGGTTGACTCCCCAGCAAGCAAATACATTTATGCATCTCAGCTTGTTCTTTGCATTTTTTGCATCCCATATGCATGAAGGCTTACTCTCTGGTCAGTCCATGTCAAAGTAAGTGGGACCATGCGACCTGGCCCAAGCCTGGAGGTTAGCTGCCAGTTCTACTCAACTGCTAGGATGGACCTTGAGACATTTTTCAGGTCAGTCAGGCCCTGGGCAATTTTCAAGGACCTTGAAAAGGCCACTATGGACACGGGACAAGAAAAATTGTTGCTTTTGTCCCATGCCAACTACCACTCTGCTATTCAGTTTCCAGGCATGATTCAGAGGTTAACATAAGCAAGGCATTGCTCAGGTGGGAAATTTGGACAGGTTCCCCATTTTGGCAGGTGAAACAGTCCAACAGGTAAGTAAATGGGCCATTCCACAACAACAAATGGTCATTTAGATAGGACATTTAGTTTACCACAATTAAAAGACAAGATGAGCCACATCAGTGGTTTTGGTGGTCCCAACCCCTAGGGATGTTAGTCCAAGTTGCAAAACCGCTGTGAGAGGCAGCACATACATCTGGCTTCCCAGAAGACACATGGCATTAGCAAGGAGGCATGCCTCAGATCTAAAGACTGGCAGAGAAGGTGCAACAAAGAGTAAACCAGAGCTAATAAGTGTTGCTCCTCTATTTTCGCAGGCATGAATGAAGTATTTCACCTCCAGCCCACCCCACTCCTCCTCCACATAACACATTTGAAATGGAGGGTGGATTTTACAGGGATTTTACCCATGCTATGTCAGCCCAGACCTACCCTGCCACCATCCCCAGGGCACTTTTTTTGGTGTTTGGTAAACACCAAATTTACCCATATTTTAGAACGATGTTTCAGCCTGTCTTAGACCCCAGATCAGCTTCTGAGATCCTTCTCTTTCTCCAGTAAGTCCTGAGGAGTCTTGGGTGGCTACCACCATACCTCAAGTCCCTCACTTAGAAGGACCTTAGGGATAAATCTATGGCAACACTTCTGAGTGATATCAACTAGGAAATGGCTCTCTTTCTCTCCTGCAAGTCCAGACTGTGCACTCCCTGCAGCTTGAAGACCAGTTGTACAAATGGTGCACGCCATCCTTCCCACCTTACATCCCACGCAAGGTCTGGCCAGAACAACAAACCCCCTCTGATACCTGGATCTAGCAGGGGTTAGATGGCCGTACTTTACCTTTTGTGTTGGAAACTCAGCACATGCTTGTTGGTAGATGTCCAGGCAATGCATGATCTGGCTGCTTCTTGTGGTGGTGTTTTCAAAAGCTGCCAACACTGGCCCTACTCTGCTTGCATTTACTAACATAAAGGTTTTCCAATCCATCATCTTTTTTCAGTAATTAGTTTACAATGGTATTCAAGCAGTATCTCATAATTAGCTTCTCCCTCAAGACACCTCTCTGCCACACACAGATTCAGAACATCTTTATTTTCTTCTAAAAGGCATTAATCTTTACAATCAGGCATTTTGGTTTCTTTTTCTCATCTATCCTCACCCCAATAGAACTTGTCTTCTCAGTGCAAGTCAGCTAGGCAAACCTGCAGAGTGCTGCCTGGATTTAAACCTTAAATCCAGTAGCATTTCAAAACAAGCCTACTGCTATAGTTGGTCCAAAAGTTGAGCCGTCTTCTGCAGTACACAATGTTATGAGCCCACGTACTACTTTCTGCATAGAAATGTGAGTAGCTTACTGCTGAGTAACTTATTCTGATCTCTGTTGATGGCTGGGGTTTTTTCCTTTTTAAATGGGTTTGGTGGGAAGAGGGAAAGGGTGCTCTGGTTTTTGAAGAGGCTTTATGGTTTTCTTGCACCGAATTGCTGATGTTGTGTGCAGCCCTCACACCCATAAGAACTAGAGTCTGGGAAGTGGAGGGTTAATTTGCCTGTGTCCGGCTTAAGGGAAGAGGGGCAACTGTGATTTCAGAGGACTATTCCTATTTATATTGTACATGAAAAGAGAAGCTGTCCCAAAACACACTGTCCCAAAACACACTGTCCCAAGACGCACCATCCCCAAACACACTATCCTAAAACACACTATCCTAAAACACACCATCCTTCTGCCACTGAGCTTGAGGAGATTTCAGGGCATTAATGGAAACAGGACTGGACCCCAGCTCTGTCTCTCGTCACTGAATGTTCGTTATGCATGTAATGTGCTTTGCTCTTCGAATTTATTTCAAGGTCAGAGAAACTTACCTTCTGTGTGTATTGGGTTGAGGCATATTTTTGTTAGCAAAATTTATAAGATGGCTTGTTTTAACAGTTGTTACGGTAGATTGATTGGGTAATATTTACTTGTGCTATAATTATCTTATTTCATAGTAGTGAATGTAAGGAGGCAGCTAGACGCGCTGAAACCAGAATAACAGAAATCAGGAGATTCGCAGCAGGAGGCAAGGTGTTGTACTGTATATACCGTTGTGTCTTGTTATTTATATCAAGCTAAACTTGTTTTTCCAGCTATTTGTGCAATTGACTGGCTACCCAATAAATTACATCATTTCCAGCACTGAATGGCACCATGACATGTTAACTAGGAATTTAAGCACCAGAAAATAATCTTGACTGACTCAAAAGTGCAGCTATAAAAGCCCAATGAAAGCTAATTTTCTGAGGCAGGATGGGGAGGAGGAGAAGTAGGAAACGGGCAGGAGGAGGAAAGGAGGGAGCAGGGCTGTGAGACAGACAAAAAGAAAGCCTCATGCACAACCTGATTCACAGACATACACAAGTTTTAAAATTCTTAGTCTAAAAATATATTCCCTGTAAAAATTCACTTGTAGTTTGATTGGTCTCTCTTCCCTTGGTCGAGCCAACTCTGAGCCCTGCTCATGTTTTCAGGTGTAGACGAACATCTGCTTAGAGGTGAACTGCAAAGAGCTCATGCAAAATTAAATATGTGTAGCTATATGTGGCAAATGCCCCCAGATAGAATTGTAGAAGCAGAGATGTGTTCCCCACATTTATTTTAAACTTTTTGTATATAGGAACAGGCCAATGTGGAAAGAAATGAGAATTCAAGAATTATCATATTTATATTTTTTTTTAACTAGACAGGCACAAACTTCTTCGGGTCCTGCACTTGGGTCACAACAACCCCAGGCAGCGCTACAGGCTTGGGGAAGAATGGCTGGAGAGCTGCCTGGCAGAAAAGGACCTGGGGGTGTTGGTCGACTGTCGGCTGAACATGAGCCAGCAATGTGCCCAAGTGGCCAAGAAGGCCA
>KZ505982.1:342268-387111 GCA_002844005.1 Limosa lapponica baueri
GAAAGGAAAGGAAAGGAAAGGAAAGGAAAGGAAAGGAAAGGAAAGGAAAGGAAAGGAAAGGAAAGGAAAGGAAAGGAAAGGAGAAATCTAACCACCCAGCATGTTCCATCACCAGCCTGAATTTTTCCACAAAAAAGAATTATCAGTTCCTTTATCATCCCTGTTCTTATATTTCTTATTTTTTACCATATGTGCACAAAGCCCATAGGGCTCCTATTCGTTTGTCAGAGCTTCATCCTTTCCTGATATGGGGAGATTCTTCATTATCCCGATTTGCTGAGTCTTAACTTTTTTGCCAGAGAATTTTTGGAAATGCAATCATGTCAGGGATGGTACTTTTTTACATCTGTTGCCCCCTCCATATTAAGTGCTTGGCTTGTGGCCAACCATCTTACAAGTAGCCATATTATTATTGAAACCACATGCTCATTAGTGAGGCTGGCACTGGCTCAACAACCACTGTCCGAGGCTAACATTATATTCCATTATATCCCAGACAACAGGACAGTGTAGCATACAGTTTGCTCAGAAGAACAAACAGCCTCAGTTGACAAAATCTGAATCTTAAACTGTCAGAAATGCAATCCATTTTCTGTCTCTTTGTATGTGGGCTCCAGTAGTTCAGAGAGAGATGTGTTTTGAAAGAAAATACTGTACCACTAGCTTATCTTCTTGATTTTTAATTTCAAGGTTTGCAGGGACAGCAGGAGTTCCTGGGCCCTTCTCTAGTGGGTTTAATCACTTTATCCCTTGGGAGGCATGCAAGAGTACTTCACTTAATATACAGGAATGACTCACGATCATTGCTTTCAATCAGGAATGTCCTATGGGATTTCTGGGAATGGTGTTCTCTTGTTTGGGGGAGGGAAAAGAGAATAAGAGGGAGAAACACAGACAGAATCAGACCAGTTCAGAGCAACTTTTCCAAGAAATGCCTTTCAAAGTGGGTAAGCTTCCACCTTCTCTCGTACATCCAAACCGTTTTCCTTGCCCAACACAATTACTGCACCACTCAATAGGCATCATTTCTTAGCTTAAACCACAGACTTATGTGAGCTTCATCTTGCACTGAAGTCCTTGCTTGTTTATCTTTGATAACCATATAAAATATGACTTGCTAAGGTCAGAAACCTCACAGACTGGAAAATGGACTGAGACATTTTCAGTGTTTCTTTTCCTACTGAAAATAGCTGCAGCTGAAGGTCAGTTCCTGTTTCTCCTGCTGTAACAGGTATTACACCAATGGCTGTGTGCATAAAGTCTCAGGTGCCATATAATATTTCTCAAAGACTTCTGGACTGACTTAAGTTCAGTGATTTCTCACAGCAGTAACCTTATTCCATTAAACTACTTTCATGCTGGTGACCGGGACTTGCAGAAATACACAGGTTGAGTCCAACGTTTTTTAAGGTCCATATAAAAAAAGTAAGACCATCCCAAGCCCGTCCGAAACATGAGAGGAAAACACTTTCCATGGTTTTAAGTGTACACAATCTTGTATGAAAGCACCGTGTCCTGTTCCCAGAAGCAGGGATAAACTTGCATTTATCATAACTCTGAAGAGAAATAAAGGTTTACACAAGAAAAGGCCATTATAAATTCCTGCAGTTCAGAGTTTTATAAATGCAAGACCCATTTGCAAATACAGACTACAAGAAGATAGCAAATAAGCTCCTTTTCTTCGAGGAAGGGAAGGGTTAACCCTGACAAATGACATGCTAAATTTAGAGTCATTTTTGCATGTGGTTGCATGTCTAGTTGGAACGAGTCTGCCAAAACTCATTTTACTTATGACCCTTTACAGCTAGCAGAGAAAGAGGTCCATTGTTTTCTTTGTATTAGCAAGATTAAAAACACAGTCCCCCCAACTGAAAAGGCAAGCACTGGAAGCACTGTCTGAGGCAAAAAGAAGCATTTTTAATTCTTAATAAACCACATACAGACACATATCTATATGTGTGCATCCAACACATGCAAGCATGTGTATATCCTAGAGGGCCAGATCTCGTTCTACAAGCAGCTACGTGCCATGTGGGTGAAAATAAAGCAAGAGAAAGAGGGATGCATCTCTCGCTGGCCACCCTTACTTCAAACGCTGCGGCAGAGTCTTCCCCTGGTAGCCCTCGGGAGATGCCTTGTACAGAAGGTCTGTTACCACATCTGTCTGCCCTCAACCAGATGTGACCAGGGAGAGATGCAGATGTGCCACCGCCCTTCTGGCACAAGTAGCAGGGAGCCAAGCTAATGTGTTGGTGACGGCTGCTCTCCCTGTCTGGAGCAGCAGCACATTGTATGGAGAGAGAGCAAGTTCTGTTGGTCCAGCCAGCCTCAGCAAAGAGGCAAGCATCCACCCACTTCATTTCCAGCAAGCGCCTACTGAGGATGGGATCAGTTGGATGCAGATGTCTATGTCTGACCTAGTTACCACAGGGCTCATTTGGCACTGGGAGGGAGGGGAATACAGTCACTTTTGGACATGCTTCATCTTGCTCTAATGCAGAATGTCTTAAATAGATCTCCATGGTCTCTTGGGGGAGGTAGATGAGTAACACAGGTGTGTTAGTCATCATCAAGTGTCTCTACACTTGACATCAGCAGCTAGCCAGGATGAATCTCGCCCTGGATATTTCACTGCTCTTCATATTTCTTTGCAACAGGTAGTCTTTGCCTCCTGCCTGCTCCTGATGAGGAGCTGGCCTTGTCCCTCCCAAATTTTGCTCTAGCTGGCAAAACTCATGGAGGAGCTCTCCCAGGGTACAACCAGCTAGAAAAGGACTCAGTCTCTTGTGAAAAATAGCAGAACAGCTGCATGGCTTTTCTGTGGGGAGCACAGTCACTGAGCAGCAGGACTGTAATAACTGTCTCTACCTACACAGCTCTTCAGTTCTTTGTCAATGGTAGAAAGCTCATTCCTCTTTCCTCTCAGGGTTAGAATATTTACCTTCTGGCTGCAAGAGGTACACATTTAGGCAAAGTGCTTGGTTTTCCTTTGAGCTGCTAAGAGTGGTAAGTGACACTGGATGTGTCTTTCCCAGACATTTAATGCTCTTGTACACATAACGCTCTCATGGAAACAAGGTACAGCTGATAGAAAGAAATAACATCTTGCATTATACCAGCTGAAATGGTTAGGAAGAAAACAGAGGAGGTACAGGAGCTGTTCATTAGTTCAGAAAGGGAGGCAGCAAGCTTCAGAACTAAATCTGGAATGCAAACAATTGCTCTGAATTTGGCTACGTTAATCAGCAAGGTGATTTGAGAGAAAAGACGGTTTCTACCAGTTATGCAAAAAGTTATGCTAGTGAGAAGAGAGGTCCCTTTGAAACAGACAGTCAAAGGGAGAGAGGTAATTATCACTAATATAACACCAAAGGGTTAGTTGGAAGGAACTGGAAAATTACAATGTGCACAAACCAACTTCTCAAGCAGTTTAGGCAGAGTTTAGTCACCCATGTCCAAATATGTGATCCACAAAGGATTTGCTTAATCCTTTAGATGTCTGAGAGTCTGTAAGCGCTTGAGTTTGGACAGGAAAGCTTAGTTTGGCGTCAACAGTTCTGCTACAAAGCATGCCCAATGGAACCATGATACTGGCTGAGCCAAATACTTTTTCTTCATCTCTGCCAAAGACTGTGAGATTCATGGATTGTGCCTCGGTTCATGGAGGCTGGATCCAGTAAACATGTTCAAAGCACACCTAAAGTTCCCTGACAGCCATGAAAGCTTGAGATGCTTTCATTAACAGGGGTGGTGGTGAGATTCTTATGCATAATAGCATGTTAGCCTCGAAGATTTCCTTGAAGAGCAAGAGAGAGGTAAGTTCCTTCACCTTAGGGTGCTTAAACTCCATATCAGCCCCTCCCATAAAGGTGTCCTGGCCACCAAACTATGGACCACATCAATTGCTTGTTTCCCTGGGAGGCAGGTGGAGCAGCTCCCAGACCTCCTGATGAAGGTAAGCCCCAGTGCCAAAAGGAAAATGAGAATTCATGAGGCCAGAGAAAGGACAGGCTAGGCTCTGCAGTGTTCTGCTCTGAACACTTTCTCCAGTAATGGGGACTCCTGAACTCTACTTTTTGAAAGATTTAGATTCAACTCAGCCAAACCAACAGGACTTCTCAGTGTACACAGCTGCAGAGTTATAGGAATCGAAGATCTTTTTTGGCTCAAATTTTGGCACCTGGTGACAGTCTAAATCATACATTCGACATCCACATCCTTCTTTGGATTTTGCCCTAAGGAGCCTATAGGTATGTACCCATGGCAAGGACATCTATGGACCAAGAGGTCTTGGGATTTGCATACATTCATGCTGACAAGGAGCTATGACACAGCTAGGGCCTGTCCCTAATGCCTCATTACTCTGCCTTTGCCTTATGCCAATCTCAACAGCCCACCAAAGTCCAGCAGTTGCCAGTGGTTCCAGGAGGTGCTGATAACTGCGCTCCTTAAAGGGATGGCATGGGGAGGAGGCCACAGCACATCTCTCTCATCTCCATCCTCCTGAGGCACCTTCCTCTCACTTCAGATGGTTGCCAGTTCATGATCAGGGACACCAAATGGTCTCCAGATGCATCAAAACTAGGTTCAGTAAACAAGAGGAATGTTTCTCCTGTCTCCCACCCAGTATAGAATAACTTAGTTTTTTGCTGTTTATTCATAGTTAAAATCCCACAGGTGTTTCCACTACACAGAAATTTCTGTACCTCTTTGATTCCCTCTATCTTTCTGATCTCAGTGATATCCCAGAATAATGACTTTCCTAACTTAAATTTATGTTGGGCAATTGATTTTGTCAATTTTAATTTGCTGTCTTAGTTTCACTGGGTGTTCCCCTGGTTTTTTTTTGTGTAAGGAAAAATGGTAAGGAAGAGCATCTGATTTATCTTCCCAGTTCTATTAACTAGCTTGGATAGCTCTACCATACACTTTTCTTTTTCATTTCCTCTCTAAATGATCCCAACCTTTTTAGTCTCTCTTCATATGGAAGTCATTCCATGCCTCCAATCTTTTTTTATTGTCCATCTCCCTATCTAGTTTTACTATTTCTCTCCAGGGCAGGGAGACCAGTGTCGAGCATGCAGTTCCAGGCAGCTGGAGGAGTACCATTTATGCCACGACACAGTGGGATACGGTAGTCTCAAACTGTGAATTCCATTTTGCATTTGAGCCTCCATTTTGTACGACATGCTGAATGTGTCTAACCCTGGGCCAGGACATGGAAACACGCTCCAGTACAGCCCGCTGTCAAGGAAAGGTATTAGACACTACCCGAGAAAGCCATTTCATAGCAGTCTGGACTCAACAACTGCAATTGGCTTTGAACTGTTGGCCCAAACCCAAAGGAAAAATAGATTTTAAACAGAAGGTGCTGGCATGCCTGGTGGATCTGCAGCTTCACAGTCTCTGCACATGGCAAGAGGAAAGACATTTTTGCTTAGCTGGAGACACTGCTCTCAACAGTGTTAGCTGCCCATTGCCACACAATGAAGTATCAGTAGGGAAAAGAAACCCCTCCTGTTCTGACTGGTGGACCAATCTCAGATTCATCAAAAAGGTGAAGCTGTGCAGAGGGAAAGGTGTAGTCGCCAGATGTTTGTCATGAGGCAAAGTCTTATGGTGACTTTGAAAAGAAAAATAAATGTGGAAATACCGTATGGCAAGGAAGAGTCTCCATACTAGCTAGAAATAGTAAGTGGACTAGGGTTCCTGTGATTTAAGCACAGATTTGATCCTGTATGGATCTGGTGGACACTGCTTTCCATGGTATATCTATTATAATTTACACTGTAGCATTTATTCTTACCAATTTTTTCTCTGTTGTTTTGGGTTTGGTTTGGTTTTTTTAATCATTGCTGCACACAAATCTGTCTTTGTAGTAACCAAGGCTCTCCCAGTCAGTCAGTCAGTCAGTCACAGTGTTATATCTTACTTTGCCAACAAGGTCCTTGTGGTAGTACATGGGCTGGCCCTGCTCACAAGACAGCCCCATGTTGCCCTTTCTCAGAGGAGGTGCTGTCTGGAGAACACTGTCCCACTGAATGTGGCAGCATCCCACACCAGGAGGCTTGCCTGGTACTTGCAGCCTTCACTGCTCCCATCCCATTTCCCCAGGGCATTGGACACACCTGCCCATCTTCACACACGCAAAGCATAGCACTGACAGCTACACTACTGTCACAGCAAATCAGCCTGGTAAGCACAGTTTGGGAATAGTAAAGGGCTCTACCTGCAGAAAAGGGAGGCTGCCACCCACTGAAGGCCTTTGAATCTTTGGGTAGAACCATTGAATCTCTAGGTGGAGCATCGCACTGTGCTGGGGAAGGAGACGGCATATAAAGGCTCTCATTTGGACACCTAAGAACTGTCTCAGATTCTTCATGAATCACCCTGGGAAAGCATCTTTGTGCCTCACTAGTTCTTCTATTCTTAATCCTGAGCCTTTTATTTATCTTGTTGCCCTTTCACATGACAAAGAAGATCCTCTGAAGACTCCATAAAGCTCCAGACCCACAAGATCCACCCTACCTCCATCTTTGCCTTGTCCTGCCACATCACCCGCAACCTCAATAGTCAACCAAGTGCATGACAAAGAACAACAAAATTGTCAACTAGAAACTTGTGGAAGAGGAGGGAAAGAGGTGGGCTCAAGGCTTCGTAAAAGCTGAATCAAAAACAGAAGTCAAAGAGCGAGTGCTCTGGACATGAGGAAAGGCAAAGGCTTTGAGGCTTGGATAGAAGAGCAGAAGTGAAAGAGGGAAGTGTTTTCCAAATAGCAGAGGCAAACAGGAAGAGCAGAGGGAACGGTAATGGATGCCTTATTCCCTGTCGTGGGAAGCTGTTCTTGGCTCCTGACAGTAGGTTGTTACATGCTTTGCACACAGAGCAAATAAATATTTCTTTTCCTTTCAGCACAAGTTACTCTCTTCCTCTGTAGTGAGGCTGGACAACTATTTCCAAAACACCTATGTTAGTGACTGACGTTGACTGGTGAGGGTTCTTTTACTATTTATGACTAAGTTAACAAACTGAACAATAAGTCCTCCCTATTTCACACTAAGAACTGGAGACTCATTTCAAATCATTGGATTTACCAAATAAAAGCAAGTGAAGAACAACAATAAAAAGCAACACTAATCAGTCACAATGTGCACTTACTTGGACAATTCTCATTGCACATTTAATATTCCATTGTATAATTTATGGAAAAAGCAAAGCCTCCATAATGCAATTCAAAATTGCAACAGTTTGGCTAAGTATTTGGTGGCACACAGAGTGAAACTAGCTTTTCTGTTGGCCTGCC
This sequence comes from Limosa lapponica baueri, assembly GCA_002844005.1. Classification (NCBI taxonomy): domain Eukaryota; kingdom Metazoa; phylum Chordata; class Aves; order Charadriiformes; family Scolopacidae; genus Limosa; species Limosa lapponica. The sequence goes on from KZ505982.1 coordinate 349,572, forward strand.
TGTGTGAGGCAGTGTAGAGAAGGAAGGGTCTTGCATCCTCTGGTATGGGTTACCTTACACATGATGGCCAGAAAAGCAATATCCAGGGAAAAAGGTCCCATGTCTGAAGGAAATGCCAGGACAGAAAAAGAGGTGATGCTTTTCTGGTCACACCACTAATGGGCTCATCTTCATGAACAGAGAAAAATCACTGGGCTAGAGCCATGAAAACACTGTGGAGAGGAGGGGATGGTGAAACACATTGGTGATTAACAGTCACCTCAGGTGTCTCACTCCAAAATTCAGACCTGTGAAATCCCATTGAGCTTTTGGATAGCTCTAGGGGAAGTTTAGAGCTGGTTTCTCCAGAAGTACCAGCTTCTTCAGGCACATTGGATAAATCCATCTCACCACAAATGTGGGTGGAAGAAGCAGCAATTCCAACCGTACCACTGCCTCCTTTGTGCACAAGCTTAGTGGGAAGATTTTTTATTGTGTTTACAATAAACAGGGTTCAGTGTCCTATTCTGAGGGAGTTCAAGCCTCCTTGGAGAGAATTCGGACATTTGATCTATGACCTGACCAGGAGGCAGTGAAATTGTTTCTTCTAATCCCTACAGTCCAACTAATATAACCTGGCTACAGAGAGATATAGGGATAGCACAGGAAACAAAACTGCCACATGCTTCTGGATAAGAGGTGGATCAGGGAGCAGCACTCTCTTTTTCAAAATATTCACTTAGTTTTTTCTGGAGAAAGGATTTGAGGGCTAGTCCCAAACCAAAAACATGAATTTCAGCCTGTTGCATCATCACAAGGAAAGTGGGAGGAGCCTGCACCAGGATTTCTCACATCCCTAATAACTGGAGAGCTTGGGGGATTTTCTTCTTTCCTTCCACTCCTCCAAGATCTCAGCTTTGTCCCAAGCCTGGAGAGGACCAATGTCCACCGCCAAAACACTGTGGAGGAGGGCAATGAGTTCCTGCCCTGGCTATTTTCCAGCTGATATAGTGGGACTAAATTTGCCACAGACCTAAAGTCAATAGTGCCTGTCTCTCAGTTACATTAAAGTTACCTTACAAACCCTAGCAATGTAAAGAGGCTCAAAGTATAATTTATAACCTAGCTGAAGGTGTTTACTTACACTGACCTTAGTGTAAATGGGAATCAGTCTGTTAGGCTCTGTAGATCGTTAGGGCTTGTGTAAGAAAACACCCACACTTGATTTGAAGGAACCACTATTAGCCAAGAAATCACAAGCAATAACTCTCCTTTAGTAGAAATGAAATAGCTCATACTCATCAGACCAGACAATCCTCATCAGGGGGCAAGGGCTGTAACCAGCCAGTCTGTAGTAGAGATTTCCAATTGCTGCTGAAAACTCATACAGAGTTGCCAGATAACATTTATCGGCACACACAATGAAAAAAGATTAATTCCATGGAGAAAGATATTTTTGGCCCATATTTTTCTATTAAATCTGAGGAGGAGGGTGAGGGGGAAGTATCTTTCTTCCCTACTGTCTCCATCACGTACAAGGGAGTATAAACCTGTTTGATACAGGAACGCTTTTCTTCAACAGTTATCTAGTGAGCTAGTAAAGACGATAACAGGATTAAATATATTATTTGAGATTTGAGATGAAAAGGTTATTTTATATTTTGAAAGCTAAGTAACATAGCTTTACCATGTACAGAACAGACCAGAACTTGGCTGCAGCCAGTGCCTTGAGGAATAGACTCCTTCTGGCAATCCTATTCAACAGTGCAAGAAACACCTACCCGGTCTAACCCAGAAAGCTTTTTCCAGAAAGGTATTGTAGGGGAGGGACAAACAAAGGCTTTCCAAGCCCATCTCTATGCTGAAGAATCCTTCCACATTGCTCTTTTCACTGAAACACATAACTTGAAAAAAAAAAATGACCAAACGCATATCGACTCATTTAGAAACAGTCAGACAGGCCTTGGATGTTCCTGCTTAACCAAACTATAGCCTTAAGAAACAAGCTCTACTGTCGTTTTAAGTTCTGGCAGATGCAGTAAACATATTTGGATCCAAACCACATTATATTATGTGTGTGCCTTACTGTGAATCACATGCATTAGTGTTTTCGTAATGTGTTTTACACATGAAGCAATGATAACACATCCTTTTTGCACATACTGTAATGAGACTGCAGATGAATATAGGCACAGAAACCAGAAAAAAAATCTACATCTCTGTACTCAGAATCAGTTTATCATTCTCTCACATCAGTTGTAAAACTACAATGAAATTAATTAGGAGCAGAATGATGCCAAAGATGCAACATAAGCTTGTAACTTCTGCATGAGATCCTGAAAATATGCATTCAGGTGTGGACAGAAATTTGGCCTGACCTGTGTTTGCAAATGTTCTTGCATTTGCTTTTTGTGAGTACTTGAACCTGCTACTTATGTAGCAACATTCAAAAATCACCTAAAATTAATATTGCAGAATATTGTGCAAAGTCAAGCTGAGACTTGTAATGGAGAGAAATTGCACTGGAAAAAAGATTCTGAATGTTAAACATACTCGTTTAGGGAACATTCTTTGCATCCAGCCAAAACAGCTTGAATTTCAAGTATCGATATACTCATGACCAACTGATTGCAAACAAGCTACAGACCAAGAATTATTCATAGAAATTATTTGATGAATCACTCTGAATAAATTTCAATAATGATCAAATGAAAGAAAATTGTGGTCAGATGCTGGAAACTTTGTGAACAGAAAAGGGGAGGTGAAATTTATTGAGTTACTTATTAGGAACTATTTGTTCAGATCTGCTTGCTACCATACAGTAACGGAAAAGCCGTAAGGAAGCACCTGTGGAGCAGATGAAAAAGTAAGTGGAGGAGTTCTTGTCCTGGTCTCCTGCCACAAAGCCCATTCAGTCAGGACAGATATGGTAGAAACATAGCTGCTTTTGCACTGCCAGCCCAGGGCAACGTACATCATTGAAGGAAGCTACATTTTTGACTTAAAATAAAACCTTTTTTTTTTTTCTGTTTTGCCTGTGGAAGGATACAATCCATTTTAAAAATACCCAATTCTCTGAGCAGCACCTTTTAAAACAACTTTTAAGCTTGTTATTACAGAATAGATCAGCTGTTTCAGTAGAGTCCTAACAGTTTTAAAGTGGCACAAGGAAAATCAAAATTAGGTCCTTAGTTGAATTTAAGTAATTTCTACCTGAGCAATGGCTACCCAAGAAAAAATTCAATCTTGTTCTGAATACATATGAAACCCAACTACTTTTGATTGAGGGACTAATAGGGAAGATATATGATCTCTCTGGAGTTCACATCCAGTTCTTCAAAAGGCTCAGCGTTTCTCACATTTACTTTCACTATATGGTACTTCTTTCCTTCATCTAAGACCCTTGGCTCTGTATAAGGACCTATGCATAAGGAAGGGGAGATTGTATCACTGTTGACAATAAAACTGCAAGGCAAAAATACAGCAAGCACTTTGGTTTATGAGTGCAAATAAAACATTTCACTTCCACACACTGAGGACAGATTTATTTTCACTTGCTTCTTTATGAAATGGCTCCCTATACCGCTGCATACATTTGCACACACATGCAGGCAGATTAGAAAAGAAATCATGCTGGTTCTTGGTTACCCCCAGAACTGCCAGAGAGTTAATGTATGGTCCAAGAAGAGTTTTCAAATGGAATTTTAACCTTTTCTTCCAACAGAGACTCATGGATTCGATTCCTGTCATCACTGAAGCCAACAACAAAACTATTGTTTATTTCTGTGGGAAAAGGATCAGGTCCTTTATTTGCAATTTTGGCTTTTTTCAGAATCATGTATTTTTTTATTAAAAGGAAATAAATCCCTATCTGCATTTAATCACACAACTAGCATGAAAATGAACTCAATGAATAAAAATGTCAGGAGTGGGAAACGATAGGGTTCTCTCTTAGCCAAGTTTTCTGTCTAAAATTAGCCTGCCTTTCTGGATTTACTGCTGTTATTAAGTGAATGTCCTTTTGACAATAAAGCAGTGCTTCTTGGATTTAGACAGTGTTGTGAAGAATATGATAAAGTGCTCTGTGATGTATGACTTTGATTGACTCGGGGGACCTTACTGTTTCGATGCTGTGGTCTGTTCTTTGTTCGCTCGATGAAGACTTTCTGTTCATTTAATACTCAGTTCAGAAACAGAACTTGGAGAAGGATGTGTGTAAAGATGTAGAGTACCTTGTTTCTGCCATGCTAACATGATGAATTATAGTGTATTAAGGAAGTGTTGACACATGTGGGAATAGGCTCTTGACATGCTTGCCAGTAATTAAGGCACATTGTATGTAAAGTCACTAAAAAAAAGTTGGAGACTTATTCTTTGTTATAAGGATTGTTTGCCAAGTGGTGTTATTCATAGTCTTGATGGAAAATACTTGTATCTTCAAAATTGTTGTGGTTCACACAATAATGAAGGCAACAGACGGGGATTCGTTAGCATGAAAATTTTTAATGTTTCCAATAGCCGGATAGGTAATCATTTTCCTGACAGAGAGGAAAAAGTGTGCTAAGACCAGTGCCTTGCTGATAAATCACCTGAGCACTACCAAAGCAAACACAGGGCTTGAGGCATTGTTACTCAAGCACAAGGGACTCTGCATCCCCTGCACAAGTGCCCCAAACCTGTTCGAGACCTGCTCTCCACCTGCATCTCTTTCCGCTCATGGCCAGGGCCATGAATTCCTGCTCCGGCTCCCTGCCAGTGTGCCAAGGGCAACCTCCGTGCCTGGGGGAGGGAGCTGATGAGTGCCTCATGGGGAGCCACGGCCACCCTCCCTGGTCTCCCCATGGACCACAAGGACTCAGCCACAGCCTTAGAGTGCAGCCCTTGTTCCCACTGCAGGCTGCCCCCTCTGAGTCCCAGGACATCATTTGTCCATCTCCACAGACCCATGGCTCTGGGGACTCTGAGCCCCTATTTTCCTCAAGGTTTTATACTGGTAAGATCAACCTATTAGTCCACCGGACACCTTGTGCAGGGCGTGGATCAAGCTATCCCCATGATGCATTATGTGATCCCTCTAGAGGGTCCTCCTACCACTCACTCCAGATGTACAGCTCAAGAGTAAATGCTGATGAGAGCCTGGCCACTGCTAAGGAATAGGGTCTTTATCTGCTTCCCAGTGCCCGTACTAGAGAAGTTTGTCCACTTCTCCATACTCCAGCTGCTTGAACCTCCCCTTGTCCTACCACCCTGGGCACCGGTGCTGCTGATACGAGGCTTTCGTGCAGCCCAAGAAAGATTTAAACCTCTCCTTGGCTTTGTTCCTATCAGTGGTGAAAGGTGCGTGCTTCTCCATCACTTCAATGGGCAGGGTTCAGCAGGGAATTAGCACGGTACCAGTTTCCTTAGCTTCCCCCAGGGAGCCTGCTGAGCTCATTGTAGTGCAGACCGGCCCTATCCTCCCTTTCTTGCTTTAGGTTATTTTGCTTCCTTTCCTTCTGAATCATTTTCTTGAGGACTGAAAAGAAATCATGAGACATTTCGGCCAACTCCCTGTTAAATCCTAGGATATGCCCTATTTAGATAGTTTTTTAATGTGTAATGCATGCATTTAGTAGAAAGGTTTTACTCAGGGAGTTGGCAATTAGTGTTTAGTAAATGCTGAAAAATTTTTGCTGCAGAGAGAATTGATTCAAAATTACAATTGATTCAAAATTACAGTACACGACTGAAGGACAGACATTAGAGAGATGGAAGAGAGCTCATAGGCTGCAGATTACTCAAGCATTTAGTATGAATAAATGCATATCTCTCAATGTAAAATTTCTCAACAATACTGTGTACAAGTGTAACTGCTGAATACATCTCGCCATGCTTAACAAGTCAAACGGCACCAATATTGACTCCAAAAAGCTCACAGAAATGCAGCGTAGTGGGTGTCACAGGTCTGTGGCTATGCAGGCACAGTTCAACTCCCCACAAAATGTGACATTCTGTGATTCAAAACCACCCTTGGATGTTGGGGGTAACACCAGTCATTTATGAAGTAACTGGCACTTTCACAGACAGCACAACTAAGCAACAAGCCTCTCATAAGACAAAAGTAAACTGGAAATTATTTGAAAGGAGCTTTTTAGTCTTTCTTTCTGTCTTTTCCACCTTCTGGTATGCACTTCCATATCAGAACTTTCCCCAGAAGGTTTCCCTTCAGTCCTGTGCTTAGACATGAATCCCAATGCCTATTGATTTATCCAAAATATTTAGTTCAATGAATTGTACTATTTACACTGCCAAGTTCCTTTATATCTTTCCATTGGCCAGCATAGCCTCCACAGAGTATACCAGCCAAATATATAAACTCTACATATGTTTCTACTAGAGCAACTGGCCTCACAATTAAGTCCAATTAGTTTTTACTCTCAAGAATTTAATCACATCTATCATAAGACATTCAGTAACTCAGAATTTTATTACTCTCCTTTTTTTTTCCTACCTTACTAGAGATTTACTTTGACATTCAGCTCCTGGGACTATATGAACCTTCCAGCTCTTTAAGGAAATGATAAAGAGAAAAGGATGGAGAGTAAAATAAAATGCCAAATGGTGCAACATAGGTAGGTAGGGAACAATACCACTGCTTCTCGCAGTACCAGATCCAAGGGGCACCCATTAAACCATGAGGCAACAAGTTCAACACAAATGAAGATGTAGTTTTTCACGCAGTACAGGCCAAGTCCCATAACTGATTGCAAAAGAGGTTTGTGGAAGGCAAAGGTATAAAAAGTGGTCAAAAAGGGATTATCCAGATTAGTGGAGAATAGGCCATTAGTGGCTATAAAAATGATGGCTTAGCTGCAACCTGAGACAGACTGCAGGAAGGGCGGAAGGGGGAAGCATCCCTCCAGCCTGCCCCACTCTCTGTTCTTCCCACTCCGTCGCTGTTTACTCCTGTGCAAAAAAATATTAGGTTACGGTGACTTTTGGTCTGACCCAACCATGTCTGGCATATTTTCTGCAGCATAAAGGTGTTATTTTGGGTGGTGCATTGCACAAAGATGTTAGCCTTTAAAAAAAAAAAAAAAGTATGAAACATAATATAAACTGTTATGTTGTGGAAGGGCTGAAGATGTGCTCTCATCTACAGCTCTGGATTTCTTTTTGATCCTGTTTAACAAGACATAGAAGACATTTAAAAGGTTCCAAATGCTGCAATGAAAATGATTCAAAGAATTAATAGCGTGGGAGGGAATTTCTACAGGAGATATAAGTAAAAAAAGAATAAACAGGACCATTTATTTTACAATGGACAAAGGAAAACATGTGTTAGAGATATATAAAATACAGTGTGTGCAGAAGTCCAAGAGTACATTTCTATTCATACTCTTCTAGAATAAAAAAAAAATGCACACAAAATGAAACAAAATGCAACAAGTGAAAGATGACAGATTTGTTTGCAATTCCCAAATAACTTTTGAAGACTACTGCTACCACATAACTTTGAAATAAATATATCCATAGCAAACAGATTTAACTGTTTTCTTAGGGAAGAGCTTTTTCTGTTCTGTTGCTACTGAAGAGTTTCAGCCCTGTTTTCACTTGAAAAAAATCAGTGTCATTGACTTTTCCAGTTTTTTAACTAAACTTTGAAATGCATTTTTAAGCCATAGGTGTTTAACAGTCAGAATGAGAGTTAAGGAATAATTTTATTTCTTCTCAACTGGCTTGGGTTTGTATGCTTTTTTGTTCCATATTGGGCTTTTTCATTTTTTATGGGAAAAATATTTTTCTCAAAATGGGCTAAACACAAAAACATCAGCTATGTTGTAATTTAACTTCCAAAAAATCATTCTGAATTTTATTTTCACAAAAATTAAAATGAAAAAAAAAAAAAACCAAACCAAAAGAGGGTGATACCAGAGGGAATTCTTCATAACAGACAGTTCCTCTCTTGGAAATATCCATCAAAGTAAATGCTTTGATTTTTAATTAAGTAACTAAGTTTCAAAAAGAGATTAAAGACAGAAGGAACAGTAGGACCATCCACATCAAGAAGTGGTTATGCATAAGGGAAGAGCCATAAATAAGTACGGTTCTGTTTATCAGCCATCCATTAATTATTGACTTAATGTAATCCTAGAGAATAAACAGGTAAGCACAGAAATCTGAGTTATGAGTAACCTCCAAAGAAGTGTTGTAGCTGCTGTCAGTGATGCTGGGAAATTAGTGTAGATGAGCTATTAAAAAAAATACAACTTAGCAGTTCCTACATTTCTAGCAGGTATTTATGTCTAGTTTTGGGTTTGATCTTGTAATCTTTATTTGAGTGAATAAACAGTGTCCAACAAACAAAGAAATGCTAGTGGATCATCTCCTGGTGCTCACACTTGGACTTTATTGGGTCAAATCTTTAACTGAAGGTAGCAAAAGCTTTTCCTGAGTCAAATCCGAGCGAGGACTTCCAGGTCTGTCCCAGTGGGACTGCTCTCAGGAGTAAGGGTTGAATTGTTATACCACAAAATACCAGCTGTAGTTACGTTAACCAGGATAAAGTTTCAAGGGGTATCCAATCCCAATGCCTCAATGTAAAGCTAATCACCAGCTGGACTACAGAACAAATTTCCCCTCTGGTATAATATCGCACAATTATATGCATTATGAGGGTTTAAAATCTGGCATTGGCTGTGCTATTGTTGGAACTAGGATAACCACTCCAGTTCCAACAAGAGGCCATTCATCTGCACTAATTTGTAGGTTAGGGAAGGTTTTAAAATAGGAAGTCTTTTCTTATGCAAATAGGGACATGGTAAGAAAGCAGGGGCCTGCAGGCAGCCATCTGAGGCATCACCAGATCACAGCGGATGAGTATATCCAGGCCCACACATCAGGGAAACCTTCAAAACTAGACTTTCATGGCACCCTAGTGTAATAAAAAACTTAAGAATGGGCCCCTACACAGGGATGAGTTTAACTGAGATTTTGTACCCAGCTTCTGAAATATTGCTAACAACCCTTCAGTCCAAAGAATTTTGAAGAAGGAATAAAAACAGATAAATTAATCCTTATAAATTATTCTCCTGAACAACTGCTTTCCCTTTCATTGCTTTCCCTCAATTCACACATGACTGTATTCGAAGTATTCAGCAAACTCTTTGTGCAAACAAGGGTCACTTGCTTTTGATCCATGACTCTGGGTTGTTTCAGGGCTGTGCATTGGACATGTAAGCCACATGGCACCAGTTTGTTTTCTACGGGCTGTCCACCACAGCTGACTTTAGCCTAAGGCTACCCTGTAGATAAAGAGTTTCCTCTCTGCCATATTGCTTAAAGCTACATCTCTTCTTGAAATCAGAGTTTCTCTCTTTGCTGACCAGGGAGCTGGCTCCTTCCACTCCTTTCTGTTCTGGATTTTCCAGTGAAGGAATCATTCCCCTGTAGAAATCTTGCATATATTGTCTGCTGCACATGTCCTTCCTGCACTCAGTCATGTCTAGCACACTCCCTTGAACCCCTTGGTTACCCAGGGATGAACTCTTCCCTAAATCATCAATACCTTTTGGAAACATCCTCCAAGACTGATATGAAGGGGCAACATGATGAACCCAACCTCTTGTATTTCCAGCCTGAACCTTTACCCTCACATGACTTTATACCCTCACATGCTTTCTGTATGCACAGCAAGATCAAGAGGCATTTCCACAGTAAACACTGATGTATGGATTTTCCAGAGCAATGTGAAGGTTAAATTCACCCTATTCTTCCCAAAAGAAGCTAAATGCATGTCCCAAAGAAACCACTACAAGTGGAAGATGCTCAACACCTTGTGGTCCCCTCAACAATTACCCCAAAACATGTCCCAGCAGGCACCTCCCACACAGACTCCACACTGGGCACCACCGGACATAGCCTCTGCTGGCAAATACCAACATGGAGGACCTTGAACTTTGCTTTCTCTATATCTGCTGCCTCAAAGAGGGCTTGAACTGAAATCACCATGCGGAATTCCAGCTGTGCTGCTCAGCCCATGGTATCACATGCTAGAAAACTGGCATTGCAAGCCTGGGCATGATCACAGCTATTACATCTTGCTGAGGAAGCATGAGAGAAGCAGGGCCCACAGGACCCCAAGCGGAGATACTGTAATCTGCAGGTCCTGGTTTGGTAAGTGTTTCCTGATGGACCCACCTCATCTGTTGGAGAGGTGAAAGCAAAACCTCAGCTTCATGTAATCTGAGTGTAAACCACTAACACAGACCTTATTTATTAATTTTAAAAGCAGCAGCAGCCTGTACTTGTAATGGGAAATTCTGACATCTCATTTAGGCAAATAGGAAGTCGGTGTCAAACTTCCTTGCAAAAAAAGGCTGGACTCCAGACGCAATTTCATATCCTCCCCATGTCTGTGATTTGCAGGAGAGTATCACTCTGTGGGATTGCAGAACGCTAGTCAAACCTTCAGCTATTTCTACTCTTAAACACTAGGAATACTTTCTTCTACCTTCTTGTGTACTGTCTTCTTCTACCTACTTAAGAAAAACAATCAACCTTCCAGAGTAAAATTTAAATGCATGATAGGTGCAGAGAATAATGTAATGTTTTTAGTAGCCAAGTGTCAAGCACCAAGAATGTATTCCCAGCTTATGCCACTAAGGTTATAAATGCATCAGATGCTATAAACATAATTCCCATAAGTGTAAGACAATAACCAGGGTAGACAAAAAAGATAAGGTCTTTGGCAATGATGCAGAATAGGGCTGTTTTGCAGTTGGGCAGATGGATACACTGGATAACATTACAGTTCTAATTCAATACTTTACATCCCCAAAGTCAGCAGGGTGTTTTTAGATAAGAGCTACGAAGGTTAACCATCCTACACAGCTCTGCCGATGTAGTACACTCCTCCTAATGTCTGAGTTCAGCACAGCACGACATACCAGAAAATGTATCTTCTAGAAAGACAGCGTAGCACACACTAAACATACTAAAAACTGAGGAGTCCCCAGAGCAACTCATTGGAGAGTGGCCTTACAGTGGGGATATTTTACAGGAGGCCTGTTTGGATTCACTTTCATTATTTAATATGGTTATCTGTGATCCAGTATAAAAAATCTACACCCATTCCTTGCAAAGTCTGCAGATGACACAAAAATCATAGAGTGGTAAATAATGAGAAAAGCAGATCTGTTCTACAAGCAATCTGGTTTGTGTGGTAACCTGAGCTCACTAGAAAAAAAAAAACACAACATATTTTATTGTACGGTTAAGCATAATTCTGAGTATCCCAGATAGTTTGTACGCTGAGGATGTGGGCTATATTTTAGAAACAGAGACTTAGAAAAGGATTTAGAGGTCATGGCTGATAACCAGCTGAGCTGCACAAGAGTTCCCCATGCAATGCACTGACGAAGAGAGAAAATGTGATCCTGGTATGTGCAAGCAGGGGACTATAAAACACAAGGATGGAAAGGCAGATGCTCACTGTTCCTTGGACTATTAATAGCAGAAGGAGAGCAGGTCCAGCTCTGATGTCCATATTGTAAAAAATACTATCGACAAACTGGAAAGAGCTCAAGAAAGAATTGCAAATATATTTGCAATTGGCAAAAGCTGCTAGTGAGATACTGAAAAAAAAAAAAAAAACGATCTCAATTCATTTAATTTGTTCAATAGGAGAATAAATGGTGATTTGTCTGTGGTTTGTAACAGAGCCGGCTGGGTATTCTGTCTCAACAATAGAAAATGAAATTTCCACACAAATTTCTATGAAGAAAAACTAATGCTAATTTTCCTTCAGGACAAGCAAAATGAAATATTTCACTGTAAGCCACTACACCTCAATTTGTTCTGTTCAAGGAAACTTTAAACTTCACCTTCTTGTGAACACATTTATCTGCAGTGTAGGTACCTGTTTTCTCTTACAGGCCAGCTACGGGGTAATTTGTCACTTAATTCAGAGCTGTATATAGCATTACAGGAGCTGTAGTCCAGCCAAGAAGCCTCTGCCTAAGTTGAATAAGGATAGCATTTGTTCAGGCTATAATTCCCAGGAGCAATGCAGCATTATGGGAAAATATTTGTTTTTAATATTGAACTGACACAAAAGCAAGCCCTGGTCAATTAATTCAGCAAATTCAAACAACAAGGGTCCTACATTAAAGAAAATGATAATTTTGTTTAGATTTGTTTGTTTGTTTGCATGTTTCCATTCTGGGGTTTCTTTATGTCAATATGGCAGCTTTTTTGTATAATTTGGAGTGAAAACAAATGTTGACAAGTTGTATCTGCCCACTGTGTGAAAATTCCAAATTTTGTTCGGTCTTAGCTTGCAAGTAGCTGTATTATATTTCTGATACCAGAGGGATCTCCGAATTAGCAGACAGAGACACGACATCCAGTAGGTGGAATCCGACACTAGATTAATCCAAACTAGATAAATGCCAAGATTTTAACAAGGGAGGGAATTAAACACTGCAACAATTTATCTAGGAATGGGATAGACTCTCTACCATGTGTGGTATTTAAAGACGGGCTATCTCCCTATCTGTTCTAGCTGGTGATTCAATCCGACAGGCTGTGTTGTAATAGATAATAGCAAAAGTCCGTCCAGCCATAACATCTAAAAGTCCAGGAAGCAGCATTGCACGGAGAGAAACTGCTAGAAACCCTCTGTCTTCGGGGCCTAAGAATAGGGATGGTTACGTTATACCGCTGAAAATCTTCCCTTGTCCAACTGTAATACAGCTTCAGTGTGATTAAACATTTCGTAGAAATATCCTATAACTGCTTGTGGTTTGAGGCCTGACTTAAATCTAACCATCACAACTGGTGCTTGCTGCCTCGTGCTCAAAGAATCTTTTCCTTGCTTTCTTACTTCTCCGATGCTCAGTTCCCAAACAAAAAAAATAACCTTGCAAACAGCCTGTGCTGGCTTCTGGACTGAAGCAGGACATTTGAAGCCTGATGAGAATCATTTTAAATGATAGGTTTAATTAGTGTTGAAGTATTAAATGAGACCACTGTATGGTCAGTCAGTGAACAAAAGAAGCGAATATAACATTGGCACCATCGCTCACCTCCAACAACATCACGCTACGAGTGGACTCCTGTTTTCTGGAGGATGTTGACACAACAGGCACAGATGAAAGCCTGCAATAAAAAGAGAGGGCTATTCTAAGCTCACGTTAATCCATCCAGAGAACAGGAAAACCTTTTTCATTAACAAAATAGACCATCTTAAGGTCAATAATAGCAGGCTTCGTCCACTGACAACAGCCTGCTGAACACAAAGGAAGTGTGACTTTTCCTTTTTCTTTGCTACGGCTCAATAGTTTTGTTTCAGCCTGCTGGTCAGTTTGCTTACAAGAAAAACCTCTTGTGCAAAGGGTGTCTTTTCTTGTGCAACATATTCCGGTATGCCGACTGAAATGACTCTGCGCTCGCCGGGCCACCGGATAGCCTTTCACATGACAGTATTGGAGCTACATGTGCAGTGATACAGCAGGGGCTAGTTAAGGCTTCCAAATATACGGCATTCGAGCAGGGACCGGCCTCGCTGTAGGCTTTCCCTCCGCTATTGCCAAACGACAAAACATCGAAAGCTCAGCAGCACCACAGCACCATTAAACTGACTGATGGCAAGAAGACGTCAGAAAACGCGGTTCTGTAAATCTTTCCCTGCACATATAAAAGCAGGTCTCAGGTTTCCCTGCCCCCTCCATGCACACACATACACGTGCATCTCATAATTTCCCAGGAAGCCCAAACAAACTGCATTACATTTGAAGCGCTACCTCACAAAGCAAAGCGCCGAACTTCTTGTTATTCAAATGCTTGAGCAACATTCATAATGAATTCTCGCAACTAATTTCTCCCTTTTTGAAGCGTGATAGGAAAATAACAGTCTCCCACTTTAAAGACGTGGAAACAAAGAGAAAAAAAGAGGCTGATGTCACCAGGGTTTTGGAGACAGAGCTCGTGTGAGATGCAGCTAGAGGCGAGGGCTCACGTATCTGGGAAAAACTCTCCCAAATGTCCATGGGAGCTCTTCACCCACAGCTGAGGAAACAATGAAAACTCAAAATTTCCCGGGTCTGGTCTCACTCTGTGCTCAGCCCGGGCTGCTCTAAAATTAGACCCGTTTTACAGACTCGGCTTCAGCTGCCACAGGAAGCGCAGGCAGCGCATGCCAGTCTTGCAAGATGATTATTACTAATAATAAGAGGGAGGCGCTCCCAGGCCGGGGGGCAGCCCCGCGCCCCAGCACGCGTGGTGGTCAGTCCCCGCGCGGATGTGCTCACCATCTGCGATGACTGAACAGAGCAAGGGTGGAGCAGCGCAAATGTTGTTATTATTAGCCCCCACAGGGGACTGTTTTCATACAAGCTGTCCGTTTGTTTGGTAGATCTGAAATGGCCAGCAGAAGCGTACCGCCGTCAATGATGCTCTTGTTGGGAAGACTTCCTCGGGCCCACCGTGGCGTTTCTGGGAAGAAAAGCCCCCCCTGGAGAAACCACAAGCCGCCCTGGCTCCCGCAGGAAGGTGGAAGATGAGCCCCATTTTCCTGCATGACCTGACCCGCCGTTTAGCTTCAGGCAGAGTTTTGGTTAATGCAAGCAGTGCTCAACGGAGCTTGCAGGCCTAACAAGCCAAAAGAAAGACATTTGAATATGAAGATTTGGGCCTCCCCCTGCTCATGTTCCTGCCCCAGAATGGACACTGGCATGACCCACGCAAAGGCTGGCTAAACCCCCACTCCCAGCACTACCTGTGCTTCCACATGGTAACCCAGGACATTCCCTATATTGCCCAGAGCCTAAGCATGCCCCACAGGGGTGCAAGGACAGGCACCTCCATGCAGTAGGCACCCCATCCCTCTCCCATGTCTGCTGAAATTTGTCCTCCTCATCCATCACTTGCCTTTCCTCATGGTCCCTGTGACACCTGATTCGTAAGGGATAGCTCTGGTAGGAAGAAGAGACCCAAAACCTCCCCACACCCCATGCTGCTGGAGGAAAACAGTAGCACATTTTGCGCCACACTGTATGTGGGACCTCTATGAAGTACTAAATTTCTCCAAAGTACAGCCCTTCTTAGACACTTTCTCCCTGGATAACATAGCTAGCTCCACATTGCTTTTAATGAGGGATTGTAGTAACAATAACATATAGTGCTTCCTCCTGAAACAGGCTGTCATCACACTAAGAAATTAAGAAATTAGCTTTTAATGCAGTGCTGTTAGGAACATATGATGTTGATGGTCCTGAGTGTGAAAATGGGAACTTTTCTGAAGCTCAGAAGAGAAGGACCAGTTTAGCCTCTGGTCCTCAGGAGCAGCGTGCAGAATTGCCTGGTTCCCAGCCCCTTGCTTTAGAAACATCAGTTTAACTGCTAACCCAGAGCCCAGGCACAGAACATCAAAACAATCCCTCCAAGCATTCAATAAACAATGACAGTCCCCAAAATAACTTTCTAGTTTTCTTATAATGTACTTCCATGCATCAACTTATGTGACCTTGAACTGGTATCATTTCTCACTTGGGAATTTTCCCTTACCATTTGTTGCTGCAGCTCTTGAAGTATGAAGAATGAAGTGCTGGACTCTTACACTCCTTCGTTTCCTCCCTTCATTTATTTTGGGTTTGATGGGGAAAACATATGACTGGATATGCCATTACAGGCAGACAATCTGATAATTACTAGTTGATAGGACAGTGACTCCAAAAACTGTGTCTGTAGCCAGTTTGCTCTCTTCCTGTAAAATCATGAGACTGGAGAGGTCGGGGGTGAAGGCACTGCTTTTTTTTTTTTCACCCTTTCCAGAAATGCTACAGCCTATGTAGCTTTAACCATGTTCAAGATTTTTGAGACAGAGATTTTTTGTAGCATGACAGGTTCCTTTTTTTCTTATTTGCAATCACTAGCCAAAATTTCTTTTCAGAGACCTATGCAGTATGTTGTTTCTGTGGGATTTAGAGTGTTTGTTCTGAGGGGGCTTAAAGAGATGCTGGTTCTTACAAAGCAGTTGTACATCTTCCCAGGATGCAAAGAAGGGATCCCAAAAGTCCTGCTATCATTTCTCCCATAGGAAAGTCAAGGTCAGCTATCAGTCACATCCTCCTTGTGCAAGGGGGCTCTGCCACTTGGCAGAGGAGATGCTCTGTGGGCACCAAGTCGTGGGCCATGGAGGGGGTACAGGAGATGGTCTTCCCATGCATTTCCTTTCTATCATCGCCTCTTTTAAGCCCTTCTGTACTAGAGCCCCTTGCTCTCCTTGTTCCTTTCTTGCTTTTCACTGGCAGGATCACCTTAGCTATCAGCTAGTTCAGCCAGACCAGAGAGGGGACAAAGGGCCTGAGGCAGCCACTCTCCTGTGCTGGCAGAGGACAGAAACCCACCAAAAGATGCAGTGCCTGAGCACTGGAGGGGCAAAGAGATGAAGCTCTGCCAGACAAGCCTCACCCGCCTCCCAACCAGGCTTTCAGCAGCGGTGCTCCGGGGAGGACAGACGGGCTGCACGGCAGCTCCCTGATGAAAGCACCTGCGACTTCTATGAAAGCCGACACTCGCTGCCTGCGGTGTCCCTGGGATTCCGGATCCCAGGGCCCTGGTTTACTGCAGGAGCTGTGAAGGACGGCCTCAGGCTTCATAGCAGGAAAAAAATACAAGAGATCAAGTATACAGAGACACCTCATAAAGTATCCCTTCAAACCACATGCGGATTTACAGGAGGGAAGTGAGTGGCCCTCGGGGGGCTTTCACTTGCCTATTAGTGCTGGCCAGCACAGGGTGCACTCCTGGACCCCAGGATGCAAGTGGCTACGCAATCCCATGACTTCTTTCAAGCACAGAGATGTGTCCGCACACACCTCCAGGCTGCAGTGGGGCTGGCTGGGGGACAGCTGCTGCACCAGGACAGGCAACAGCATCCTCCGATGTCCTTTCCACTGAGTTCCTCAACACCTCTGTCCTGCACTGGGAAGATGTGGGATCAGCCTGGGGGGAGACTGGGGACAGCACACTGACAGCCAGGGCTGTCCTCAGTCCTCATCTCCCCGAGGTAAATGTGGCACTGGGGAGCAGGAACGTCTCCATCGAGCAAAACAGGGAAAGGTAGAAGGCATGGAAAGAAGCAGAAAAAAATAAGGCAAGAGCAGCAGGAATAGCAGAGTGGAAGAAAAGGAACACGGAAAAGTGCAGGTCTGAAGGGGGAAGCTCCTTTGCAGAGACAGGGTGAGGTGAGTAAAGTGGTCCCTCTGGATCATACAGAGACGTACAGGAAGAAGAAATGTAAAGGAAGGAGGAAAAACAGGAGATGGGGAGAGGTAAAGGAGAAGAAGGGATCTGACTAAGGGAGTTAAAAAACAACATCAGAGCAAAGAAAATCAGGGCAGGGGAGGAAAACTATGTACTGGAGGAGCTGAGTAGGGGAGCGGAGCGGGAGGAAATAAGAATCCAAATGAAGAGAGATAAAAGCAGAATGGTCCCAAAGGAAATGAACTGGGCACTCTGAAATAGTGTCAGACATAAATAAATCAGACAGGAACATTTGGACACTTGGAAAAATAGGAGGAAAAATACAGTGTGATATACAATAGCAGGAAAAAAGTGGGGTGATGGCAAGGGAAAGGAGGGAAAAGAAACAAAGAGAGAGAAAGAGAGGGAGTGAGCCAGATAGTCCAAGCAGTCCCGACATATTTACATGCACACTTTGAGGTGTTTGCTCTAATGAGCAGTTAGGGCAGCAAAGAAAGTACAGAGTAACGCAATCACATCATTTATATGGGCAAGTGGGGATTTTGCAAGCCGGAAGATATATGCACACAATAATTGTGGGTGAAAGTTGGGAGGCCAATAATTACAGCAGTAAATCATAATCCTTTTAATATATTATCAGTTTGATACCCAAGCAATAAATGCATACGCATATGGTTTTTGTGCTTAAGAGGCAGGAAACCTGACTGCTAAAACAAAGGGAAGGGAGAAGCTCAGTTCTCTCTTTCTTTTGAGTGAGAGAGTGTAAAGAAATCCACTCCCTCTCTCCCCCTCTCTGTGATGGCCATCATTACTAGAGCTGGCTGGGAGTTTCACAGCACAGTTATTTTCTAATGGGAATGCACTTACTACAAAACTGAAATTTTCCACTGGAAGATTTTGATTTTGCTATAGAGAAAAATCCTATGAGAAAAATTTGAACCAAGTGTTTCATTTTTGGTGACTTCAACTCAAGCCAGAATTTTAAAAAATCGATATGAAACATTTTATTACATTACTGTTAGTGGAACCTGGACATTTTCAGTCCCGAACAAAACATCTTTGAAATTTAGCAAACCAGTTTATTCTAAATTTTGTTACAGTCATTGTATCTGTAGCTTTGTAGTGGGAAACACACCTGTGTGTGTGCACGCATGTGCACATATGCATTTCCCCATATACAAACAAACAAGTGAATAAAATTGGGGGAAATAAAGAGAATAAACAAACATTCAGAGTTTATCCTAATTTTGAGCTGATTGCAAATGAAAGCCATTGTGTAAGCATTCTACCAGGCCATCTGTGTATTTCTTTTTTTCTGAAGGGATTTGGTGATCTTTTGGCAGGGAAGGAGAAGGGAAGCAATTTAGAGCATGTCTTTAATAAGAAACACCAATCTATGTTCTGAAATGGTGAAGGGTAGGAAATCTACCATAACCCTTAGTAAGCAGTTCCAGTGATTAATTGTCTTCTTGTTTAAAAATACACCGCTTTCTTCTCATCTGAGGTTGCCCAGTTTCATCTTCCGGCGGTTGGACCTTATCACATCCTTTGTCTGCCAGAGCAAAGAGCAAGCTGTGATCAAATTTCTGTTCCCCATGTACATATTTATAGATTGTGATCAAGTCACCTCTTAATCTTCTCTTTGTCAGATAAACAGAGCAAGCTCCTCGGGTCTATCACAATAAGACATGTTTTCCAGACCTTTCATCATTCCAGTGGCTTTTCTGTCTGAACCCTCTCCAATTCATGCAGCATCCTTCTTTAATTGTGGAAATCAGCACTAAGAACAACATCCCACGGTGGTGCCAAAGGCAGATGTAGCCTCCCGCTTCCTATTTAGGAGTCTCAGGACCAGCTCTTTGGAGGAGAGCCTCCCCCACCAGCTCCTGCTTGACCCACATACAAACCCCCCCATCCCACCTTCTTTGTGGATTTAAAGGCCACATCCACCAAACATCTTTCTTTGATGCAGCAGGGAGGTTTAGAGGTGAGTTGTGGCATCCTACTCCCAACCTCAATTACCACATGTGGATGCAGGTCACCCACTCAGGTTTGATTTGTGGGAACTGTATTCCTGCTGCGGGAAAGTAGTTGGGAAGCTGCTCCCCAGTGTGCATCCCAGCCATCGCCACAGGCTCTGAACTACCAACTGATGATCAGTCTGGGGAACCCACCTAAATCTTATTTGACATCAAACACTGCACTGCATGTAGAGAACCCAGTGTGAGCTGCTTTAATCTGCTACTCCCCTCCTGTTTGGCCAAATTATTTGCTAATATAGGTATGACTAGTGATTCCCTGAATCTTACTGAAATCCTACTTAAAAAACCCACTTTTGCTTGAATTCAGCTTCTCAAGTAATCCAGGAGATTTTCTATTCATGTCTGTGTTCACCATTCTGCCGACTTTTTTTCTCCTGCATGACATTTTAGGAAAGCTCTTGAATAGCAGAAGGCCAGCTATCACTTGTTTGAGGACTCCACTCAAAACACTAAGTAAATGGTAAATTTCTACCAGCAATTGCATTTTCAGACCAATCAGTGTGCCAGCATTTAACCCATTTTCAGTGTGACATGTCTATTTCATATCTGTATAACTAAGATTTATAATTAAGGAAGTTTGTTTTCTTAATCAGACTTTCATCATGTGCCAAGCTAACAAAGTACCTCACATCAAATACTATTAACTGTGTTGATATCCTGGTTTCAGCTGGGAAAGAGTTAATTTTGTTTCTAGTGATTGCTGTGAAAGGAATGTGAATAATGCATATTGGTTTAGTTGTTGCTAGGCGATGTTTATACTTTTCAAGGACTCTTCAACTTCTCATAGAAGATGAGAAGGAGCATAGACAGAACAATGAAATGGCCAATGGAATATTTCATACCATAGATGTCACACTCAGTATATAAATGGGGGTTGGCTGGCGGGGATAAATTCATGATCACTGTTCAGGAGCGTACCAATTCACCAGGTGGTGAGAGTGACTTGTACCATTATTGTTATTGTTTTTTTCCTTTTCTGTTATTGTTCTAAACTGTCTTTATCCCAACCCAAGGGGCTTTTTTTTTCCCTTTACTTTCCCCCCTCTTTTCTCCCTCTTTTCCCTGCCTTTCTGGGGGAAGAGGGAGAACGACGCGGGCAGCTGCATGGTCCTATCTGCCGGCTGGGGTTAAACCACAACGGTTGACCATAATGGTAAAAAAATCTTCTTTTAAAAAGATATCAAGTTAGTTGCATAAACACTTATTAAAAAGGTTTTTATTATGATTATCTCTTCCACAGAGTTATTAGCAGAGTCCAACATCAACTTTAATTTCTCTAAGTCCAGAGAAAGTCAAATGAAAAGTACATTATTGGTATTCTCATCGCGTATCTCATCTCATAAGACTGTATCTTTTCAGTCCTCTCAAATTTTTCTAGTGTTCAATGCCTTCTGGAAAACCATTGTTTGTAGTCACAGGAGTTTCTTGGCTTGTTCTTTTCAAACTTGTGGACAGAAGTTGTTCAAGCCTCATATTTAATATACCTACTTTGGTAGCTGCCATTTAAACATTTTCTTGAATTGTTGTTGTAATGGAAAATACATCATCACTATCGCAGGATTATATATTTTCAGCTGCTTTTTTTCCAACCAGCACAGAAAGCTATTCTTGTCTTTTCTGTGTTAGTATAAATATTTCCACCATTTCTATCCATTGAGAGAAACGTCACTGACAGGTTTTCTTCCCTAACATACATCAAAAACTTCTTCTTGTCCTTAACTTGTATGATCTCTAACTCTTTTGGGCAAATACCTCTACTTACATTTCTCTTGCTTACATTTCTCTTGCTTCCCTTACAAATTTATCACCATTCCTATCTTCTGATTTAGATTAATTTTTGTTGCCTCACTCTTCCAATTGTTACATGTGGGGTTTTGTACAATAGAACAGCTTTCACTTAAGCTATGTTGTTTTGTTTTATAACAAGTATGGCTTTTTAGTAAAATGTTTTTAAACAGTTTACAATTATCATTCACATTTTTCTGTTTAAATTCTCCCAGTAGATTTGGCTTATAATTGTTTTCAGCTTTACAAAACTGGTCTTTTTAAAGAATCAAGAATGTATATTACTGGTTCGTATTTTACTCTTTTTGCACACAACTATAATCAAGACACGATCTTTTGCACAAAAGCAGACATTTGCTTTAGTTCTGTAATCAATTTCTCTTTATCTGTCATAATTAGATCAGGTTTTTGCTGAACTTCAGTGTATTTGAAATGCTAACAGAAGAAACAAAAACTCTGCTCAGTGGTTAGGGGAGGATGCACTCAAGGCTCTGCTCCACATTTGGCAGAGAGGAAGTTTGGACCCTTGCGGTCCTGGGTGAGTATCCTAACCTCTGAATAATGACCCTTTGAACCTACCCTCCTAATAAATCTAGCCTTTGTTTTCCAATTTTTTTCTGCCTTAAAAAATAGATTTTTAAATGCTCTGAGATTGTAGTTCATTTTTGTGGCCGAAGTTCCATATTCATTTTCTTATTATTCACACCTAGAATAAGAAAAATATTCAGACTACCTCAAAAAAGATGCTTTAGTTAAGTCACAAAACAAAAAAAAATCCACTGTTCATATCTGTCTAATTATTACCAACTACTTAATATTCTATTTGTGCAAATTACTTCACCCAATTTTGGTACCATTTCATGAAACATACGTCTAGTTCAGAATCACAGAATCACAGAATCACAGAATCACCTAGGTTGGAAGGGACCTTTGAAGATCATCTAGTCCAACCAATGAAAAAAAAAAAAAACAAAAAAACAAAAAACCAACCACCACACACACAACCCACACACACACCACCACACCACCCAACACTAATCCATATTCCCAAGCACCATGTCAACTCCTCTCTTGAATACCTCCAGGGATGGTGCCTCAACCACCTCCCTGGGCAGCCCATTCCAATGCCTGACAACCCTTTCAGTAAAGAAATATTTCCTAATATCTAACCTGAACTTCCCCTGGCGTAACTTGAGGCCATTGCCTCTTGTCCTATCATCTGTAACTTGGGAGAAGAGACCGACCCCCGCCTCCCTACAGCCTCCTTTCAGGTAGTTGTAGAGAGCGATAAGGTCTCCCCTCAGTCTCCTCTTCCCCAATGCTGAGGGGTCAGGAATGACTGAACTTGTTGGGTTCATGTCCTTGGACAGCTTTATTTTTTACTTGCTCAGGAGTCTGATTTTCTAGTAAAAAAAAAGTATATTGTTCCCCTTTTTAAGCTTCTTCTTCTTCATCATGACTTTAATATCCTCCTGGCTATTCAAGCCAACCTCTCCATTAAGATTTTTTTTTCCCTTTCCAGTGGGTAAAATGTATTCAAACTTTATATGCTTCTCTTTTTAGAGAAGGTAGACAAACATGTTCAAAACCATCCTTCTGTCTTCAAAGATGGTCAGCTTGCAGCACTCGTGTCACTTCTGCACCTCTCTCTTCAGATTGTCTCCCTCTGCTTCAGGGATCAAAATTAATGTCCTAGGAAGCCACCTAACAAATTCAGGGCTGTCATCACAGTGCCTTTTCCTTTGAAGCTTAACAGTGATTCAAGACCTCCTCAGTTTCTCTGAGTCCTTGAAGGTCTGTACTTGCCCCTGCTATCTGGTGCCAGTCTCTGCTGAACCTCCAGCACACCATTCGTACAGAGGCCCTCTTTCATACATGGTTCTCTCCCTTCAACTGGGCTACATTCACTCCTGACAGTGGGTCTCAGAGATTTTATTACATATGCCTGCCTAAACAGCCACAGTTCTTACTTTCAGATGGATAACTTTTACTCATCATCTGTGGTTTTGTCAGTTCTGGCTTAGTCCTGCAGCACATCCTTCACATGGGGCTACATTGCAATTTAATTGGAAGCAGGTTGTGGTGCAAAAGGCAATCACACACCTGGTATGCGCATCTCTGCCCTGGGACTCAGGTCGGCTACTTTTGAGTGGCCTGACTGATTTGAATATGATGGTTTGGGGCTAGAAAGCCCAGAGCCTCCAGGGAAGATTGTTCCTAAGACGAATACTCAGTGATGCATCACTCAGAGATGCAGGCATTAGAAGCACTGATGACTGGATTATGTTCCCTTCAATATAATGGAGAAGGCATAGCCAGCAAGATACTCCCAAAAAGCTTCCTAGGCTTCATAAATCCCTTCCTGCAGTCTGACACCATCTGTATTTATTGACTTTTAGGACATGCTACAAGACCCATGTGTTGGAGCAGCTCTTTGAGGAGCCTTAAGAGGACTGGTTGATGAATGGGGCTCCAGTGTTTATTTACTTCAGTTTGGTAGAAGCAGTGAGTCAATTATATTGCATTTTGGTTTTGCAGTTCTAAGCTGGCAGAGTGCTTAGAGCCTATGTAGGAACATATTTTATTTGTTTTAAATATCTGAAAAAAAAAATTGAATAAATAAAATGATGCAGTTGGTGTAAGATTTATGATGTCCTGAATTTTCCATGATTTTAAGTG
Organism: Limosa lapponica baueri; assembly: GCA_002844005.1. NCBI lineage: Eukaryota > Metazoa > Chordata > Aves > Charadriiformes > Scolopacidae > Limosa > Limosa lapponica. Next base: position 373,304 of record KZ505982.1, read on the forward strand.
GTTGGGTTTGTACATGACGTGTTAGTCAAGTATGCAGTCCATTACCAGTCTTGTCTGGCTTTCGAAACAAAAGGTCTTTTGTTGTGGTGAATCACAGAGAAAACTTTGCAGGTCCTATTTTTATGATGACACTTACAAGCAAGAATCCCCACAAAGTCCCATCACCCTTCTTGGAGAGGAAGAGTTAGGATTCATATAGCAGATACACTGTTACCTGTCAGTCCCAGAAAGCCCAACACCGAAAAAAAAAAAATAATTGCTGAATAACTTCACAGTTTTTGCCATCATTTTCCGCATAAGGTATCCAATGCATCTGCATCATTCAGCAATGAACAGACAGACCCATAAAGTCTCTCAACACCATTCATCCAGTTACGTGCCCCATTAATTTTTCAATCAGATTAATTAACAACAAACTGATTGCCTCCCAAGCCAAGCTCAGAACTGACAACTCTCTTTGTGATGGTAATGTTGACAGCAGATTTATGAAAAATACTCTTATTTAATAAAATAAACTGGATGGGTACTAGAACACATCATTTATGGATGTTGTACAGACCTGTGAACGTTAACATCTTCAAAGCAGATACTGACTTTAGCCAACTCCTCACTTAAGTGTCCCGATAAAATATATCCTGAAGTCACTGGAAGCCTTTCTGCTGGCTTCTGTGGACATTGCAGTAGCCTCAAAAAAGTTTTCAAGGCTCAACAGATGAGCTTTTAGAGGCTTTTCTGACTGCTAGGACAAGCTTTCCTTAAAATAAATTTTGATGTCAGGAAGACTCCCTAACACATTACCAACAGGGCCATGAAATGGTTGGCTGATCACAAATCCTTCCACACCAAACAGAAACTTTCTAATACACTGGAAAGCCACAGCTAGGTCTAGGAAACTCTTATGTAAAGCAATTTATGGTAAATATGGAAATTAATAGATTAGAAATGTGTTGGGTGAGTTATTAACCGAGGTAATCCAGGCCTCCTTACCCATGTGCCACCATATGCTGTATGTTCTTCCTTAAGCTTATCCTAATGTGTTTTCCTTAAGGCTCTTTTCCACTTCCTTAGTTCATGAAATAAAGTAACATTAGCTCGTCTCAGTGTTAACAGATGTTGTGAGGAATTATTTTAAAGTCACTCGTATCCTGTATCTCTCCATATCTTTTAGCTCCATTGCAGCAGATTTTAGAAGTTTTTTCCAGAAAAAAAAAAAATACAGAGAGAATTACACCACACCCTCGCTATCATTAAATAAACCCAGCATCGAAATCACTGCAGTCAGAGTATTTTTATACATTTTAGAAGTCTTCTCGCATCCCTTCTTCTTTGGGCTGGTAGAGACCCAGTTTGGGACACAGCTGTACATTAAAGGGACTTGAGAAAATCAGAGGGGTGAAACCTCAGGGCAGAGAAAGGCCATTGGATTTGCTGGTCCCTGCCTTACAGACATAGTAACAAATCTGACCAACAGGACAATAGCAACACTAAGGAGCTACGCAGATCATGAAGTGGCCTGAGCAGCCATGTGTGACACAGATGCCTCAGAGGAGGGACTTGGCTGGGACACAGCACCATTGCCACCAGGCTGGTACCATCAGGTTTCTCTGGTGTGGAAACCAGGGTGGGAAGGAGGAGTTACTAGCGTGAATGCTGCTGCACACCATGGCTCAGGCTGCAGTCCCAGGCATTGGGGATCATGTACAGGTCCCTCTGATTTGATGTAGCTTTTCTATCGTAATGGCCTTGAAAAAACAGAGCTGGGATTTTGTCTCAGATCCACAGTTTTCAGAGCAAAGGTCTTGAATTCTGTCTTCAAGGTCATCAGGGAGGGACAAAGCCACTCCATTCCTTGTTTATAAAGTTGTCTGCGCTATTTTAAATTTACAAAGCCATATATAACCCTACAATTACAGAAATGCTTAATGGAAATGAGTTTACTCAACTATTTTTATTGTTTGTTCTTGATTTGGAAGTAATTCCACACAGTGGCTGGCACTCACACATCTCATTATTTTCAGAGAAAGCCTGCACTGAAACAGGCCTGGGTACAGATCATACTTTCCTCTGACTTAGACTCCCTGCAATTCCTCCAACACGAACGGGACCGAGCAGATTCATGTCAGGGCAGAATTTGGCCCACTGATGTCAGCCGTTTGAATACACGTACAATATGCTGTAAAACCAAGTATTTATGAAGATTGGCCTGCGAATGTGAAGAGAGGGGCTGAATCATATTCTCATCATGAATGAGTGATGACACCCTTTTATCCAAACAAAAGAACTAATGTCTACTGGAAGGACGGCCTGGGGCAGGATTGCTTTAGGAGAACAAAGGCACTTGGTTTGTTGTAGCATATGCGGTAAGAGTGCCGACAGATCAAGCAAAAAACACAGCTTAGCTAAAGAAGGACATTTAGATCTGCCCTGTGGATGGGACCAGGGGTCTGGCATTTACAGATTACACATTGGTTACTGAAATAGAAACCAGTGACAAAAGTTTGATAACAATAGCAAGAGGCGGGGGGGGAAAGGAACATGAAATGCGCAGTTCTTACATGCGGTCACTGATGCAGAAACATGGTTCACGCTCGACTTAAAGGCCCACAAGATAAGCAGGGAAGCAGTATCTGGTCTGATGGCTGAGTGGGGAAGAGGGAGGTCTTACCGCAGCAAGACTTTACATTTCGTTTTACATGATGATGTCTTCAGCAGCACTTCAGCTGAAGAAAGCTATGGCAGGAAGGAGCAGCCATTAGGGCAGCCTTTAGTTCAGAAGGAAATTACACACACACAAAAAATAATTGTAATTTACATGTCTGTGAGCACCAAGTAGTCAGGGTATTTTCAGAGTAACTCGTTCCCCCAGATGCAACTCAGTGGCCTATGCCCCCCGGGCTACATCACTGTCCCCCTTGGTCTGTCCTGTCACTCTGCTTTGGCTCCAGCAGCCCCTCTGAGAGGACCGGCAGGAACAGAGCAGGCAGCTCTCCTGAGCAAGAGCTTCATCCTTCAGGCCATGAAGGATGTCTTGTTTCTCTGGGTGCTGAGGAACATCACAATATCACATCACTCCAGGAACATTTCAGCGCCCACCTCCACAGCCACATGAGAATGCCACCAGCTCCAGGGCATGACCCCAGGGCCTCCCTCCACCTTGCCAAGGAGGGTTTCCTGAAGATACAGGCAAGAACTGTGCACTTTTGGGCCAACACATGACATTTCTTTTGATGGAAAATTGCGCAGCGTCCTGCAGCCTGTTGGGCTTGCAAGCTGGCCCCAGCCATTTTGTGCCCGGCCTTGTGACTGCGCACTTGTTCCTTATGAGCACTTGTTCGCAGGATGAGGGCCCCCAAACACACGCCCCAGGCATGCAGCATTCATATGATTTATATGTGCATTTTATACCACGTATGGGATACATATATGTAATGCAGCCATGTCCCTGCCCTCCCCAGATGACAACATTGCAGTGCAAACATCACGGCATCACTGATGCCAAAACACAAACATCATAAAACAATCATCACGTTATTGGGGCCATAAACATCACAACATCAACCCAGGCCCTAACAGGCTTAATTCATTCCTTTAGGCAGTGCTCCAGGAAAAATGACAGAAAAAAAAAAAAAAAGAAAAGAAAAAAGAGAGTGGAAAAAAGCAGGGTGGGTGGGTGGCACATGCAGGTGCGGAGTGTGGGCACCTAAACATCCTCTTTCCCCCAGTGTCCCCAGAACGTATCTGCACTTTATTAAAACTGTCTCTTCTCATCCCAGATTCATGCATCTCAAATCGGGATAAACTCCTATAACCACATTAGTCAATCCAGACAGATTCGTCCATTACTTAATGCATTACTCAGATTTCAGTAACAGAAGGTATGTGATCTAGAGTCAAGTTCTGTTATGCTTGGAAGAAAATAAAAACACTAAAAAAGGCTCTTGGTAACTGCACCTGTGAGACAAGATTCACTGATTTTGGGAATGATGGCTAAATGTTTTCTAGCAAGTAATTAAAAAAATATGTGTCTCCTTTACATTAACAGCTTTGTTCTGACGATCATGTCAAAGGCCTAATTGACTAGCAACAAGCTATCTCTGTCAACAGAAAGCAAAGGAACTTTTTCCTCATTGCTGTTTCAGCAACTGGGTTTCGTCCTGTGCAGTTATTCCTACAGTAGCAGGGCAGCATAGAGAATCTGTGGCTGTTCGTTAGGAAAACAAAACAGTCAGGGGAAAAGAAACAGGTTGCCAAAGTTAAAGCAAGGAAATCATGCCCACTATGTCATGGTCAAATTTGTTACGCTAGAGTTAGGGAAAAAAAAAAAGAAAGAAAGAAAAGAAAATAAGAAAATCTATAGCTGAGTGTTTTGATTTAATCTCAAATATATCTATAAGAGTTTGTGTGGGCAGGAGCTTAATCTGGTTTTTTGCCAAGAAACATCTCCCAAAGGTTGCAAGTGAACTGGAAACAAAGAAAATGCATTTTAAAAGGTAACAAACCTCCACTGCTCCTCACCCACTCTTGGTTTGAGACCCAGTTGAGGCATTAGTGAATCCCTTGAGTTGTCATCTGTGGTTCTCTGCAGTGTGCTTGCTGGCTGCTCCCTGTGGCCGCTTTGGCTGGAGATATCCCTGCTGGAGGATAAGGAACTGTTTGCTGGTTTGCTGTTGCAGCTGAGAAAGGCCCCCTGACTTCTTATGTCACATCACCCAGGACAGAGCTGGATTCATGTTGACAAGTGCGATAATACCTGCGCTGCCATCCCAGTTCCTGCCCCTGGCTTCCCACTCCCTCCTCCTCCTCCTCTCCAACCCAACAGAGCGGCAGTCCCAAGGTGATCTCTGCAGGTGGAAGAAATGAGATGCCTTTGGGGACTGGGGTAAGGACTTCAGGGGGCTCATGCACAGCAGGAGGAGTTTCCCAGGTCCTCAGCACTTTGGCCCACCAGTGCAGTGCTGCTCTCCTCCACGAGGCTGCTTGGAGAGAATCTGATAAAAGCTAAATCTGAGCTAGAGGTCCTCTGAGTCCCACCAGTACTAACATTCCTGGAGATCCCTTCATGCTCCTATTCCTCTGCACCAGCTTGGTACCTCCTGTAGTCACCCTGCTTGAGCTACCCTGATCTGGTCCTCTTGTGGAGACTGAACGTTTTGCTTGCCCCAGGCTCAAGACAGCCCTTGGGGTTGGTCCACATTATTGATGTTCAGCATGGAGGACATCAAACAGCACATGGATTAAATCAGAGAAGATGATCAACACAGATAGCAAGAAGTGACCTCACGGTCAAATACCCACACTGTGACCCCCAAGCACTACAAAAAATAGGAGATCTGCTGGATCTCAGCTCCATCGTTGATCATGACTATCTCCCTCTCTGCAGCGTGTTTGCAGGCTTGAGGCAGAGGAACTCAGCATGACCATACCCTGTGCTCCTGGATGCTGACCTCCTCCCAGTACCGCCCATGAGCAGCGGGCTTCACCAAACCCTGCATGCAGCCCACTGAAATTTGCTGTTGGGGTGATACATGCCACTCAGACCCAGTAAAGGGGACCTTTCGAGGTTGACTGTATATGTCAGTGTAGACATATCGGGAGAGTGTTTGGGAGGAAAGCCAGAAGGTGAGTTTGTGGGACTTTGTATCTGCAGTCTTGTCGATGTGTGTGTTGAAATCTCCCAGGATGACAAGTCAGGGTATTTCATCACCATTGTCAACAAGGTATCAGTGAACTCCTTTATGAACCTTTAGTCTGTAGAGGTCTGTAAATGAGCATAAAACTCTGTGTTAGCTTTGGCTCAGGTTTCTATTGTCAGATGAATGAATTCAAACCTTACTCTCAGCCTCCATTAGAGCTGCCAAATCCCACCCAGAGGAACTATCCGGGGCAGCAAACTGCTTTATCAAACCTCTGTGCCCCTGCACTTAGCCGAACCATTTGCCAAGTGCTGTGGATGATCTCCTTGCTTTACAGAAAAGACCGTGGATATTCAGGGAGGTTCACAAATAGCACAGATGCTTTCTGACCCTGTTCACCAAGTGACAGGCAGACTCCCACCCTGGAGGACAGTATATTCACTCATCAAGGGCTATCAAACACTCCCATAACCATCATCAAATTGCATTGGTTAGGGCTTCAGGAGCTCACCTGCAGAAACCTGGAAGTATTGGATTTTTCCCCCCAGTGTGCATCTGGCTGCATGTTTTCTGACTGGTTGGTTTCTTCCATACCTTGCTCTGAAGTTTGGCCACAGCTGAAGACTCAGTGCTCAAGTGGGTAGCAAGGGTGCTGAGATGGCACAGAAATTGGTCTCTTCTTTTTTCTTTTTTTTTGTTTTTTTGGTGAGATGTGCCTTTTCACATGTCCTGAGATAACAGAAGTCACTCCAAACCTAACTTTTAAAACTCCATTGTTAGCTAGGAGAAACCACTGTTCCCTGTAGCTGTGACAGAAATCCTCTCAGACGAACTCACAAGTTCTGGCGGCACTTTTCTGAGACCCATTCAGCCTATATTCCCATCTTCCCTAGGTCTGCCCAAGGATGGTTTGGATCCTACCCAGATGAGTATGTGGTCCCCTAGACAACAAAGCCAAGAGTAAGAACATGAGTGCCAGCCGTATCAGCAGCTCCACAAGTGATCAGGCAACCAGGAGCACCCCTGGCCAAATGAGGAAGAGAGTGACCATGCTGCTAAGCAAAGGAAAGCGCCCTTTTTGCATGCTTATACCATGGGTTATATGTAAAAATAGCCGCTAGTCAGCAGCAGTGTGCTGCTCACATGTGTGGGCAGTACGAGGACAAGTTTATTTCCAAGTCCCCTTGCTCCTATTAGTCCCTCGCCTTTGATTTTATGTGGGTTACCCAAGGATGAAGGTTATCTGAGGATTTATTTTCAGCAACAGATATTTTTAAAGGACTGGAGGTTATCTGAGGTTTAGCTTGAAAATAACAGTACTTTGGAGAGTTTGCAGCCCCGCCTAGTATCGTTTAGTTGAAGATATGCCCACATGCACAACCAGTCAATTCACTCTGGTAATTTAACAGCGTTGTTGAATTCCTTACTGATGCAATGGTTTCACTTGCTAACTTTTATAAATAACACTTTCTAAAAATCTGTGTTTATCCAGGACATCCTGGCTAACAGTGTTTTGGCACAGGTTACTCGTTCCTTCATCATTTTGTAGCAAGACCTCAGCAAAGCAATCCACACAGACATGAAGCTGTCAGCCCTTACAAAACTCCAGCTCAAAACACCGAGAAAAACCTTTCTCAATAGCACTCGTTTTCAAACCATATTAAACCCCTTCTTCACCTTCAGCTCTGCCCTCCCAAAAGATTCAAGTGCACAGTCTCAGGTTTCATCTTTGAGGCACCCAGTGGTCACAGACTGTGACATCTAAAAGTTCACCTAAAGCTGTAGGAAGAAGGGTCGTTGACAAGTGCACTCCTGACATACTAACATAGCAGAGCAAGTTAAAACTACTCACAACAGGGCAAAAACCCAGCTGGGCTCAGAGGTTTTCTATGGGCAGATCTCAAAGTCTGCAACAGACTCACAAAAAACTAAGGGGCTTGATAAATCTCATTCCCAGCAGCTCCATAAGTGAGTACCCACTTGTTTGGCTCCTTTTTGCTAATAAAACTCCAAAGCGATGTTGATGAAAGAAAACAGAAACTGGAAAAACTGTGACCCCATCTGAGAGGCTGTCACCATGCCTGCTGTTCTCCATATCCCTGAGGAGAGGAGGAGGGAGCCACATGGAACAGGGGTACTCACTTTGTCCAGCACTAGCTGGATGGAGCTGGGACACTGGTGATGAGAGCGAGCTGTGTTTTACACCACGGCCTGGTGGTACGTCCCTGGCCACGGGGTAAGCTTGAAGGAACTTCTCCTGCAAGGCTTCAGGCATCCTCCAAAACCATAAAAACAGCCACAAACCAGGACCCTGTGTCCCATTACCTCCACCTAAGCAAACATCGACATCTCGCCCTTTCTACTGAAACCCATGTTTGCTTTTGTTTAAATTGAGCTGCTGAGGAGAGGACACCGATGTGGCTAGAAATAGCATATTCAGGGGTCAAGAATTCAATCTGTTCTGGAGAGGCCTACCGCTGGTGCTCTTGGCAGGGCTCACACGGGACTGCCGTCAGCCAGTCCCCAGGAAGCACTCTCGCTCACGGAGCAAGAGCGGTGCGAGTGGCCAACATTCAGGCTTGGCTGCCGGACCAGAAAAAGGTTTTCTAAACTTCAGCTCAGATCAACTTAAATCATTTTCCCAAGGCACAAAGGGATGGGGAGGCGGGGGGACAGAAATGAGTCCTTCACTTCTGTTTCATATCTCACTGCTTCATTTTCAGTCACTGGAATGAAGCGTAGAGGGAACAAAAGGCCAGGCAGGTCCTATCCCTTCCCTATCCCATAGCCCAGTGGTCAAGTAGTCCAGGATATGCATAATCCAAATTCACTTCTTTTTCCCTTTTTTCTGAAGACATTTGAGCCCCTTTTCCCCCATACATTTCACAAAAGCATTTCAGAAACCTCCCTCAGGGCTTTCTGGGCTTGACCCATCCGTCAAAGCCAGCTGGTGCCCAGGATAGACCAAAAGAGTCTCTTTCCAGGGTATACAATGGTGAATAGACTCATTGGGACTGGTGATGTGGGTTCAGAGCCACTCAGGCAGAACTGCAAACCATACCTGGCTGCCTCACGCTTTTGTCACATGCCCTATTGCCTTTGTGATTGCGTGAGGGTGTTAGGACTTCACCACAAGTTTCAGGAGTGGCCCCTTGCACACCCAGCTTCAAGCCCATGGATTCGTGATTCACTCAAGGATGACCGCAATCACATGAATGGAGTGTCTTGTTTCATCTTGCTTTTTTTAAAACTTCAACTACAACTGGAGGGATACGGTCCATCCCAAAGCCCCAGGCTTTGGCCAGCACTCCACATGCCTGAAATCTCATGACTGTGTTTGGTATAAGGCTTATTGAAGCCTGAGAAGACTGTGAGAAGTTAAGGCTTGCTGTAGCCCAGCTCCACAGGGTACTGAGCAGCATCGTGTAATCAGAAATAGCATTTTGGGAGTCATTGTGTATTATGCTGGCATTGAGCAAACCCTTGCATTATCTCTCCAAAGGAGAGATATTAAAGCATTTGGAAGAAAAAGTCCTAACAAGTAGTCTTTCCAGAAGCAAGAGGAAGAAAAACAATGAAGACAGCAAAGCATCCTGCTGAAGGTACCAGTATAGGAAAGGGCAACATCTGCATTTTTCTTGAGCCCATGAAAACATGAGTGCAAAAGGAGACTTCAACGTGTGCTGTGAGGGAATTGATCAGCATCAAGAGAAGGCAGACAAACAGACAGATTTCCCTTCAGAAAGGATGCCATGGAGCTGAGTTCAGTGTTCAACATCCCCATGCCCTGGGCAGCAATCAGAAGCCCTTAACCTTAACATTGGTTGAGGCACAGAAATGGCTTGCCTAAGTTGCAAAAATGGATCAGGCTCCATGGGATTCCCTGTCCCCCTGAGCAGTTTGTGTCCATCTGTGTTGTTACAGATAGCAATCATTATCTCGTCCAAGAGAAAATGAGCAGTGTTTGAAAAGAAAAGGCAAAACAACAGCAGGCTTTGCCAAATCAAAGAGGGCTCACCAACAAGTTGATGGTTATTTTTCAATAAGGGTTTATTTTTACTGAAAGGTGGTAAAATGTGTGTCATTGTGAAGTGCCATACATGTAACGTCGCTTATAAACATTGGCATCCATGTGGCATATGACCTTTGTTCCTGTGGCAATTTTGTTCAAGAGAAAAATATGTATCACTAACTCAGTATGTTTTCTTAGAGTGTAATGCTTATATTAGCATAACAGTGTCTTACAGCATCACTACAGCTAAGCTTGTGTCAGCATTTCCATTACAACCAACTCTCTTCAGGACTGTTTGGATGAAGCAGGATGTGTAAAGGACTGTTCAGGGGCTGAGTTTCAGTCTTAATTTTGAAAGCATTTGTTTTTGTTAAATCAGAAGACGGCCAGGCTTCTTGGCCTCACGTTTGATCAATCATGACTTAAATCCTATTCTGGGCAGTGGTGGTTTTTGTGGATGGAATTATAGCTATCTTCTTATAACCAGGAAAAAAATCTTGCCAAATAACATGATTTTAGCTTGAGTTTTGCAGTATGCATTGCTGTTCCTAAAGACCCAACTCCTGGCTTTTGTGCACTTTTGAAAAACTGCTATTTAACTTTTGTTTATTTGTTTGTTGCTGTGTTAAAAAAAAAAAAAAACAAACCAAACAATTTCTGAGAGAAGCCAGGACACATGAACTTTAAAGATTCTCATACCCCAAGTCAAACATAAGAACTGCCAAAAGTATTCATTTTAAATAATATTTTCAGCCTATAATTTTCATGGTTATAGGCTGAATATATATATATATATATTCAACTTATATATCTATTATAAGATATATATATAAATATTATCTTTTTATATATATTCAGGCTTACATATAAATAAATATATTTAACTATATATTTTCATCCTTATAACCTTCAAATGTTATAGACCCGTGGCAAGATTCATGACATTCAACAAAATAAACTGACAGTGTTAAGAGTGTACTTAACAAGCAGAAAACTCAGAAAAATCTCCAGTCCAACCCACATAACAACTGTAATTTAATCAGGGATTCTGGCTTGCCATATGATTACAAGTTACAGAAAGGACAGAAGCTACATCCTTGGCAGGCCAGGGTTTTTGCTGGGTTTGAGTATTATCCACATATTTAGCGAAGAGGCAGTCCAGTATTAGGATTGTTCATGGACAGACAGCTCAGGCAACTAGAAGTCACTGGAGGATAAGAGGGTGGTTATGATTAAGTAGAGGAGTTGCAGTTATGAATCAGAACAGAAATTTCCACATAAATTAAACAGTTCTGACTCAACCTATCACAACTAGAGGGTTTTTGGAATATGAGGGTTTACATAATTTGGGGAATATTTTTCAAGGTAAAGCTCTAGAGGCAAAAAGAATGGGGACAGTAGTAAAATTCACATATAATCACTATTGATGGTGTATGACGAGCGTAAATATTTCTCTACTAGAGGGTATTGTGCTAGTGAGGGCTAGATGTAACATGTATGAAGAGCTACTTTACTCTGAGAAAGCCTTCATCTGACATCAGAGAGGAATTCATGCATCTTTAATAGTATATCAAAAGATAGCCTCAAATATCCTTTAAAACAGAGGAGATACACATTGGGAGATACCCATAGGTGTCATTTCTCCCCTCCTTGAGAATTTTCCTTTGGGGTAGGGGAATAAATGAATTATTTTTCCTTTAGAAAGAGAGGGGGAGGAAAGAGTGAGTGAATGGGGAAAAAAAAAAACTTGACTGCAATTAGCAGATCTGCAGAAGCATCCATAAAACATACATTACGTTCATAACACTTGTCACTGCAAAGATACACAACTCTCCTGATAGACCACAAGAGGTTTGTTGTGCTGCAAAACCAAATAATGTCACGGACCAAGGAGGACGTGGGTACAACAGCAAAAGCACCTGTCCCCTTCCAGGGACCTGCAAAGAGGGGAGAAAGCCAGCCCTCCTTTCCCCTGGGGACCTTCTGCTTCTCAGGCCAGGGCACTAACACAAAAGGATGGGCAAACTCTGATCCCTCAGCTCCAGAGAAAAAAGTACTTGCTACCTCCATACCAGAAGGGGATTCAGAGGTGTGGAGCTAGAGGTGTCGAACATGCCGTTCAGAGCCAGGTGCCAGAGCTGGGAGGTGGCTGGAAATGCTCACAAACACCCATTCACCCCCTGTTTCCTCTTCCCTCTTTCCAGCCTCAGCACATCGGTCTTTCTGGGCCGGTTTTCAGAGGTGCCTGTGGATTGAAGGGGCAGCCTAAGCACCTGACTTCAGCAGTCTGGATTGCCCAGCTGGGGTAGTGCAGCTCCCGAGCTATATGCCAAAAAGCGAGTCTGGCTCTCGCCGTGCTCCCTTGCAGGGAAAGGGAAGGCATGGCTTCAAAATAAAGGGCTTGGGAAGCACAGACTGATTCTCAACACCCAGTCATGTCTGCAGCACCTTTGCAACTTGCTTTTTCCCCTTTAACAACACCGTTTCTTCAAAACCCCCATTCTTTTCCCCCTCCTCGATTGCTTTACGGCTGTGAATCTCCCTCTAAACTGAAAATCATGCACATTGCAGTCTTCTTGGTTGCAGTGGCTTCAACATGCCAAGCATTTTCATGCACATTAATAAAGCAAAGACTGAGAACTGGCACAGTCTCTCTTAGTTCAGTTTGGGCTTTTAATATTCGTTCTGTGGATGCAAGCCTTACTGTCAGGGCTATTCTTTATTAGATGGAAAGAAGCTCTTCTATTCTTATAATGGGTTTCATTGAAAAGCAAAGCCACTTCTCTGCATTTATTTAAGTGCAGAGCTAGAATAGAGACCAGCATGATGAATTTTAAACAGAGTTCACATCTGGTCCAGAAACCACAATCAATTTATTGCTGTATCTGAAACATTTTCAGCATCTGTCATATAATATATTTTCACACGTTTCTAACAAGACATTTTCTTGGACGTAACATAGACAGGTATATCTGTCAGTTCAATTTCATGCAAACGAAACAGAAGAATTTTTGGCATGGTTTATTATACTGTCTTTGGAGCAGTGTAACTATCATGTGAAAAGGGTATTATTTAAGGATGCCAGAAGCTCAGCAATTTCTTCCAAAACGTGGAACTACTGACTACACAGCAGATTTTATTTTTTTTAAAATCTATACCTTCCTTTTTTCCATTTTGATAGAATCTATTATCCAATGTATTTGAGAGAGAGGTGCATACCTTGATATTATAAAACCTGTCCTAGCCCATTCTGGGAACTCTCACGTTTTATGTTAAAGTGGAATCTTCCACTCATGATGGCCATTTAATCACAACTTTATTCAAAGTTTTATTAAAAATTAAATGGCAGTACAAATCATATTAAAATCCTTAAGAGCTTCACGTTTTCACCCAAACCTCTCATGGGCTTTCCCACACAGAACCACAGATGTATCAAATAGCTTGACAGCACTGCAGCCCTATAAATAGGCACGCCAACTTGCCCCCATATTGGCCCCAGTACAACCATTTACCACCTCATTTTTGGCTACATAAACTGCCTCTAAGCACTTTCTCATTTGAAAACCCTGGGGTTCCTGTAAGAGCACTGCATCAGCACACAAAATCCTGCACTCCTCACCCTTCCCCCTGTGCTCGTATAAGATCATGCACAGCCATTACTTCTCTGATGAGACAAATAAAAGGCAGTCAGGGGTCTGGGATGAGCATCATGTCCTGGTGATGGTTCACTTGGTTTGTTCGCTCCTTTTTTATCTCACTCAAATTGGGAGAAGATGAAGTTTGTTGGGGCATAGTGTGGTGCATCCACAAGCGAGCAAACCTATGCTTTTGCATAAGCAGGCTCCAGAAGTGGGGAATCAGATGGCCCTGCTGCATAGCAGTCCCCCACCATGGGAGGAAGACTCTGAGAAGATTAAACATCTGTTCCTATTAAATTAATATCTGCCATAATTAAGGGTGACATTTAGCTCCTTGAGCCAAGAAGGAAGACCACACTTGACTATCAGGAACAGCTAAAACAGGTCCCTGCCCGGCACAGAGATTTTGGTCTTTTGAAATTTGCTTAGATGTTGGCTATATGATGTTGTTTACCTGGACTTTAGCAAGGCCTTCGATACAGTGTCCCACAGTATCCTCCTGGAGAAACTGGCTGCCAATGGCTT
>KZ505982.1:388005-412621 GCA_002844005.1 Limosa lapponica baueri
GCATTGGAATGGGCTGCTCAGGGAAGTGGTTGAGGCACCTTCCCTGGAGATATTCAAAAGACGAGTTGACACGGTGCTCGGGGATATGGTTTAGTGTTGGTTGGTGGTGTGGCAGTTTGTTTGTGGTTTTTGGTTTTTTTGTTTGTTTGTTTGGGTTTTTTTTGGTTTTTTTTTATGGTTGGACTAGATGATCTTAAAGGTCCCTTCCAACCTAGGCGATTCTGTGATTCTGTGATTCTATAAAACTGAGCAAACTAACCTGTGGCTGCAGAAAACCTGCAGGTGAAATTGCAGGAGGAGGGGGAGGTTTGTGAGCAGTGACTGTCCAAGTCTCTTTGCGCCATGGGGGAGGGATCTGCATGGAGACCATGGTGCCACAGGGCTTGGTGGCATTGTGCAACAGGACACCATGGTCTGGAGGGTCACAGCTGAGTGACTGAACCAGGCATGGGGTTTGGTGATCCCATCCCAGTATTTGCTTTTTTTCTCAGCTTTGCAGTGGAGTTTTTTTCCATCATTGGACAAAGAGGAGAGTCTTGTGAGGAGGGCAATAGAAGGCAGCACCTTCCCCTGCACCTCCATGCGTCCCATGCCTCAGGGATGCTCAGAAGCTTGTTTTCCCAAGCCAAAATTAAGGTGGGAAATGACAGTGCAAGGTCCAAGGCAGAGGGATGTGGGTGCCTGTTTGCTGGACTATGGTGCTCTCAGGCTGGTTGCCACTTCTGAATTTCTCCCCCAAGAGCTCTAGAGAAGGTTTCAGTCAAATATGGAGCTTCAAAAAAATGCCAATTTGATTTCTATTGCATTTTAATTTGTAATATATGCTTTACTGACATTCTGGATAAGCCTGTAACAGTTTGAAAGTTTGCTCTTATGAAGCTGAGGTATTTATCTAATTTAAAGACATTGTGCTCTAACAAAACTTAGGAGACTGATTCATACTATCACTCTTGTTTTATTTTTCTCTGTTATTAGTCCAGGTCTTCACAAGCAGATTCTCTCAAGACGTTTTATGTGGGCTTTGTTCCACAGTAAAAATAAATATATTTCCAGTGAATTTGCCACATGAAGCTTGCCAGTTCCTTTGAATAAGTTTAACCGTTTGACTACTAAACAGTATAGCAGGTATATGGTGCTGAGCAACTCGATGTCCCATATATGTCTAATTAAAGGTATGTTTCAAATTAAAGTGCTGGTATCTTAGTGAGATGTTGTTCTTCAAAGGAGCCTATAAAAGTTACAATGGCACAAGACAGCAAAGGGTTAAAGAGGTATACCTCACACCATGGCTGGCGCTGAATTAACAAGAAAGAAAAGGAATTTCTTCATAGGAGAAATTAGGTGATACCTGACATTTACTTAGAATCAAGCTTTTCCAATATATATTTCTAATTATTTTACCCTGAAAAAGAGGGCACTCTACTTCACCTGTGGCTTTGAAGGGCTCTAAGGTCCCCATTTAATAGCAATGTTTTAAAATAACTGCATGTTGGTTTTTAGTACCAAGTTATTCAATAAAGTGCAGAACTGACGGGTTACAGAAAATCACCTGTGGAAAGAGCAGATTTTTATCTTTCTCAAAACACTGTGATATGTGTTGCCAAGATTTATAACTTCCCTAGAAGCTGGAAATCCAACTTTCTCCAAAGGCACGGAGAAGTCAATGACTGCTCTGCAACGAGAAAGCCAAATCTGTAGAAGAAAACAGACTCTTGAGGAAGTGGAACACTTACATCTATTTACACATCTGCAGCCGTTTGGGACAACTGACATTCAAAAAAGAAAATTCTCACATCTTTCTTCCACTTAAGCCATAAATAGCTAAGACAAGGTCCTCACCTGTCTTAAATTTTGCTAGCGTGCTGTAAAGAGGTCAGAGGCAGACAGGGACTGACTTGAGAGGCAGATGGAGACAGGGGCTGCAGATGGATGGTGTTGGGTGGCAGGAGACAGCTGAAGAGGTTAGCACATCACCCGGCGCGTTCCATGGGCAAGTGTCAGGTGAGGGGGGCACCGAGCGTGAAATCTTGGCACACCGGTGGCGAACATTTCTAGCGATCAGGCTGTGATTTAAAAGACAAGCCTGAGCCTGTGGCATAAAGCAGATAGACGGTGCCAGGCCATATCAGATTAGAAGCTGCGCAGTCGTGTTTCAGGTTACAAGTATTTTGAATCAAAATGCAATGATCGATTTTCCCCACTCTCCGTCTGTGCAGTTCTGCAAAATGTTTTTACTGTCTCAGCTTTAAATATTGATGCTGAACATATGTATAGTATGACAATCCGCAGGCATTTTGTGCTTTAATTCTGCAGGGATAACTCAGCTGTCTCCAATACCATGCATGCTGCACTAGCTGGAGTTTAGTGTTAACAAACCTGGGACCCCTGTATTTCTGCAGTTTTTCTTCAAATCGCCCTTCATACACATTACGCTTGTTTCCTGTCGCTGCATGACATCTTGAAATCATAGGAAACGTATGTGTGTACCCAATTTGTCTGTGATGAGCCAAGTTTGTGAGTTAAAGCAAGATCATTTAGACACCTTCCCAAAGAAGAATATGGCCCATACGCTCACGCTCTCAAAATGTAGCATCGTCTACCATAGCCAGAATTATGAATGAATGCGAGAGGCAAAACCTCATTGTATGGTCTTCACCAGAAAGCTCTCCAAAATTGCTTCCACTGCAGCTTGTAACCAAAAGGCAAATCAACCCCTGCATCTGAAACACCCACTCATCAACCTCAAGTAGGTCTGCTCACTTTCTTTACCACCAACCGCCTGGGGTTCATTTATTTGTTTGTTGTCAGGCTGGGATGGTCCCAGTGGGTATTGCCCCTACATCTAACACCCAACAGAGGATCTCCTGAGGCTGCCTCAGGATGTAGACCTCAAAAGGCTCAAAGGGAAGGATGGACTTCTTTTGACTGCTTACAGCTCTGTCTGATTTCCCACAACTGTTCAACAAATGCTCTCCCTTTGTAGGAGAAGTTTGGCTAAGTTGCCACTGAAGACATTCATGTCTGGCTGAAACACAACGCAGAATGTTTCTTTGCACGCTTGCAGCATCAAGACTCAGACTCATGACAAGAACTAAGCAAATAATTGCTTTTTTTCATCTTGCTGGCCAAAAAATTGTTTGGGGTTGACCAAAACCAAGTAATTTTCAGTGTCCCCACCCAAAACAGAGCACTTCAAAACTTCAATCCAACAAAAGGTTTATTTCAAACAAAAGTAAATACAAAGCCTTTTGTTTTCCTGGGGAGTGGAGAGAGGAAAGGGAAGTACTTTATTATTTTTTAATTAAGGTTAGGTCAGGCTTTAAAAATAGAAATCTCACAACAAACGAAAGTAATTTTTTTTTTCAAATATTGAGTCAAAATGCTTCAATTGTTTTTCTCGTTTCCCTCTCAGAAAATGTTAATGACTTAAAAGTGCATTTTCAGGAGGAAAAAGCAGCACAAAATTTCATCCAGATCAACTCTTGAACTGTTGCTTTCAAAAAAAAAGTCCTTTGCTGTGCCGTCACTCAATCTGCAGCCCACAGATGACTGGGATCAGCACCACAGTTGGGAGTAGTCTGCAAAACCATTGCAAAAGAGCGTGCTTGCAACGCAAAATAGTCATGGTTTTGCATGTAACCAGTGGGTGCACAAGTGTTTGCCAGGAGACAAAGGTCAGAGCTGGCTCCCTACTGCTGCCAGTTCCCATGAGGATCATCCTCAGGGTCCCCAATTCTTCTGATGAACCTGTTTATTACAATTACAGGTTTTGGTAAAGCAGCATCATATTGTATATCTAAATATTCGATACTTTATCTCATTCTCCCTCTTCCCCTTCCAACTGGTAAACACCAGTGGGACACAAGATGGCAGTAAGTTTTTTGGTTTTCCCTTTTTTTTTTTCTGAAGGGTGAGGCGGTTGCTAGACTGAAGGAGGCTGCTCTACTGCATTAACCCAGAATTAATGGCGTGAACATACCTGGCAATTATCCAGTAACGAGCAGAGAACAGAAATACAGAGAAGGCCTGTTTCTCCTCACTTACTCTGATCTGTGCATGGGCATAATGGTGCATGTCACCCAACGCATCTGGCAAATCTCATCACAGTGTCAGGCAATATCTACATCCACCTCTGCTCTGGTCGGACGTTGACATCTGCATTTAGAAGAGATGAATCCCACCCATAGACACCTCCAATGTATAATGCTAAAAACAAATACAGAAGTGTTCAGCGTGTGCTCCCCATTCACAAACAGTTCATATATTTTATCCAATAATCATGTAATGCCAAAGGAGTAAGTCATCTCAGAGCCCTGAACCTCCAGCTGAGAGATCTAATCCCCAGGCTGCAGAGAGAAGCACCCACCTTCTGTGGCACAAAACTCTTGCATTTCTTCCTACAGCCTGATCAGGGGAGATGGAGGACACTTCTTGATGGCCTCTTGCAACAACAGAGATGGAGCTGCTGTGCTGAGAGATGGAAGCTGTGTGCACAGATCCCTTCAGGGCCACTGGAAATGAACTGTGTGTCCTCCCAGCACACCTCTTAATATCTAGAGGGATACCTCCTGTACTGAGTGGTGAACCTAAAGGGGGCCTACAGGAGAGATGGGGAGGGACTCTTTATCAGGGAGTGTAGCAATAGGATGAGGGGGTAATGGTTTTAAACTGAAAGAGGAGAGATTTAGATTAGATATTAGGAAGAAATTCTTTACTCTGAGCATGGTGAGGCACTGGAACAGGTTGCCCAGAGAAGTTGTGGAAGTCCCCCCATCCCTGGAAGTGTTCAAGGCCAGGTTGGATGGGGCTTTGAGCAGCCTGGTCTAGTGGAAGGTGTCCCTGCCCATGGCATGGAACTCGATGATCTTTAAGATCCCCTCCAACTCTAACCATTCTATGATTCTGTGAAACAGGCACCACACCACCCAATCCAGAACTGATGGGAGCAGCTCTGGGCAAACACAGCAGCAGCACTCTGGGATGCACTGGTGAAAATCCAGTGAACTAATAGTAATAGCAATAGTACTTCTAATAGTAAAGAACAGGATACAAGTCTTGAGGATCCCTGTCTGGGATTTGGGCACCTAAATTCTGTAATATTTTCTCTTTAAGCAACTAAACCTTCAGCTGCTCCGGGGCTTAGTCTCCAGCTCTCACCAGCAGAGAGTGGTCCATCAGCTGATCCCAGAGGGGTGGAAACGCACACAAAAACTTCCAGGCTTTGACAACCCTCACCTCAGGGTCAGTTCATACATTATTAAGTACATTAACTGTCACAGATTGGAGCTGTATTTTAACCACCATGAGCCACATAGATACTTTGAGGAGGGGTAGCTATATACATTAATGTGATACGTTGACTTGCAGCTGTTGTGATGAAATTGTCTGGTCTGATTGATTTCTGTAAAAGCTGTGTAATAGGGAGTGAAAAAACAGTTTTCCAAGGGACTTCAGCTAGCAGTCCTGTGTGTCCTTCTGCCCCTACTTCTCTGCTGACCTCCCCAATGTGCCTTCAGACATTTCATTCTCCAGTACGGCCCTACTGCACTGCGTTTCCTTCATGCAACATGAAGGAAAGAGATGTAGCAGACACATAAATCTGACACTGGAAGCACCTGAAAGCTATTTGTGGAACAACTACTTCAGTTGATTTAGGTCTGGGCAAATCATACCTCCCAAAGGACGATTTTTTCCAGTGGGACAACAGCTATCAGTGAAGAGATGCTGGAATTAAAGCACAAGTCAGCAGTCTCAGTGAACAGGCAGAAAATTGATGATCAGTTTATCTATTTTCTCCACAAACTGACCTTTCCACATCAAACCTCAGACATGACAGCAATATAAAGAAAAGTTCCAGATCTATAGCAATGTGTTATAATAGAACAAGCTGCTTTTCAGGGCCGGAAATCTGGCTCTTTTAGCAAACACTACCACTAAAAATCTTTTTTAAAGGCCATATAAAAGCACACACTAGCCAACTTACCCCAAAACGTGAAGTCAAATAGACTGTGTAAGTTCAGTATCCCTAAGGCTGGTGAATAATCAGTGGAATGAAATCTGTGCCCAGAAAAATACCCTGTCTACGGAGCAATGCTGCAGACACCCCTGAACAGATGGGACCCAGAAAGGTCCATGACATCTAAAGATGAAAATAGCTTTTACAAAAAACCCAAGATCACAGGCCTGATTCTGATCTCACCTTGCTGTAAATCATAAGTCACTCCATTTATGCTGGAAGTTAAATGAAATCAATTTAGGACCCTTAATTTTTAGGGAAGGATAATTATTTTATTCCCTCCTTTCCAATTTGAAGCAGCCCATCAAGCATCCAGCTGGCTGCAGGCTGTAAAAGAGCATTTCTCTGGACGAAATCAACCCTTCTCCCTCCTTTAAATCCCCTGCCCTCTAGTAAAACACTTTAAAAACGTGTAAGAGCTATTTTTGTTGGGGTATGCCCAGTTGTCCCAGACATAATATAGACTGTCTCCTAGTCCAAGATCAACTCAAGTGGCCACTGTGAAGCTATGAAGTCAGAGACGTGCAGCATGGGAGCACCAGAAGTACCTTTTAAAACAAAAGGTAGGTCTTTCCCCTTTCCACATCAAATCACCTGCAGTGGGTGGAGATTCAGCTAGCAAGTAGCTGCCTGGCCTATTGTTGTCCTCTGAAGACATCCATCTCTGAAGGTCTCTGTGTTTAGGTCACATCCATTTTCAAAACAACTCAATTTCTTTGTGGAAAATTTAAAAACTTACTCCAAGATATATTTCTTCCTACATCTGTCAGGGTAATGGTACACATCCTGATCTGTGTGAGAGATGAGCAGACTCACAGACGTGTCTTGGTACGGAGCCAGACGCTACCAATATTAAAATGTGCAGCTTCTGTGTCCAACCCAGTATCCAAACTGAAATTTTAAAAAAGTGCAAAAAACTCTCCAGAGAATCAGTGTGATTCTTACCTCTGCACACAGAGCAGTTGCAATAGTGTTTGCAATAGCATTAAACCCTCTCCAAGCAGGGTTAATTCTATCTTTTTAACTTAAATGAAAATGTTCTCCTATTCCCATGCGAGCTTGTAAAGTCATGGGAATGTATTCTGCTGCCTTCCTGACATAAATCAATGGATATATTGGAGGGGCAGGCCAAAAAATGTATACATTTCTTGCCCTTCAGCTCTATTTCACCCATAAGCATTTGCCCACATCCTGGAGCAGAAAAAATGTTTTCTTTCCATTGAATTTCCGACTTTCATATTTCTACAGAAGTTGGCCATCACCACACAGTTGATATTAACAACTTGACCCAGAATATGTTAGGAAGAGAAACTCTCTTATGAGAATGACAATTATTATCCATCCAAAAATATCTACAAACAGAATAAAGTGAAATCCAAGTCAACTATTTTCTTGAGGATACTGTCTAATACAAACTCCTTTCCTGCCTGGGTTTCCTTCAACCATACCTTTATTTAATAGGTAATTGCCAAACTCTTCATCCTACTCCTGTTCAGAATATGCACAAATTCATCACTTTGAGTATAACAAAAGACTAAAAAACTACACAGAACGAGTCATTTCTTGGCCAACAATGTACAAACTGTGACAGTTTATAAATTCAGGCTGCTGGAAAGTGAAAGTTTATGGTCCTTTCTACTACTACATAGAAGAGTTACAGGCAATGTTAAAAAAGTAGGCAAGAAGAAGAGAAAATCAAAATATAAATTAATTGCAGCATGTAACATCCTGTACAATATAGCTATCATTCCTGTGGACCACTGTTTGTCTGGGGATCTGTGTATGCACAGTGAACCTCAGAGCATGCTTGTTCTCCGTATCTTTCATAACAACTATATCTCTCTGCAAAAAGTAGCCATCTCCATTGTCTTTTTTATCTTCAAATCTATCTTGAGCAAAACCAGTCAGTTTCTCAAGTGCACCCCAAAGCATTCTGTAGCTTTGATGCAGCATCTTTCTGCTGTCAAAGGAACCAATATGACTCTGCTTCCATTAGCATGAGAGTACAATCTTTCCTGAATTCACCCTTCAAGCAACCCACACAATAGGGAAGGCCGCCACCATCACCACCCCCAATGGTGTCTCAAGGAAATCATCAGCAGGATCCATCACAGTGCTTAGACAGCTTTTAACCCTCAGATAACTCCTGCTGGACACCTTCCCTAGTGTCTCACCCAATGGTCTGAAGAACCCTGCATACCAAAATGACCCTACCATCCCACCTGGTGGTCTGAAAAACCCACTCTGTGCCAAAAAAACCCTGCCAGTTCACCCCTATAGTCTGAAAGAGTCCATCCACAGCTTGCCCAAGTCACAAAATATACCTATACAATATACACAAACACCTATACAACACTTGCTAGCCCACTTACAGTTTTTTATTTTTTTGACAAGTAAAACAAGCTTTGACTTTTCCTCACTTATTTGGTCTCAGTCTTCATCCACAGTCAACAGTTCCCCGTGCAAATGGAGGCTCCCCATACATATTCACCATGTATCCCACCTCTCCAAAAACACTTCTGTCTGAAAATGATCTTATAGGATGTCCGTTCCATATGTACCACTTTTCTTGGCATCTCCTTTTCAGAGCCAGACAATATTGCTTTTTGACAAGACATAAATTTGTTTCAGAAAAGCAAAAATGAATTTGGGTTGCATTTGGCTAATCAAGTATCTGCTGGGAAAAAAAAGGATAAAGTTTTTTAAAAGTGATGCCTTTTTTTTTTCAAAATAGCATTCATTGTTTCAAATTTGACCAAAATTGAAAAACAAACAAAATAACCTCTAAACCTGTTAAATACAGCAGTGAATAACCTCCAATCCAAAGATTACATTTTGCAACCAACCAAACTATTTGGGCTAAGCCTAAATAGTTTTTTGTTTGTTTTTTTTTTTTTTGCAGAAAATTCAACAATTCTTGTCCTATAGGGACCTGATTTTTTTACTTCTTTTTTGTTTCTGACACTTCAAGAAGACCGTAACTTATGTATCTTGACAGTTTTAGCCAACACACCACAGCAAGCAGGTCTGTGCTCCCATTTCCCTTCTCCCCACGTGGATCCATGAGGTGGTCACCAAGGCTAGATTCATCCAGCAAACTTCAGAAACACGAACAACCACTTATCACCCTCAGATCCCATGGAGATGTGGTCAGTTCTAGGGACAATTCATGGAGCCTGTTTTCTATTCAAGGAGCTGAGAGTGATTTACAAGTCTGAATGTAATATGATAAGCCATCCGAAAAACTGCAGCTTGACATCAATTTTTAAAACAATGATATTCATATTTTTCCATCAATTTGTCAAAATGATGACTGTACCCCTGAACTGAAGGCAGCTGTCTCTCTTGGAAATAAAATTAGTTATCTACTTTGATCAACTGTAATCTCCTGTATTATTTCTTAATTGATCTCACACTTCACAGTTTTGACATCTTCTTCAGCAAGGTGTATGTAACTGTTCCCAGATAGTGCGTCACTGTAGTGATAACAGCCACTTAGGGACATTTCTCTTTAAACAGAAAGTTTCCAGTTAGTAAACAGGTTGTCTGAATTATTATGTTTTATTATTATTATGTATTACTACTTTGATTTTTTTATTATTATTTACCTTGACATTTTTGTTCTTCTCAGAGGCGCACAGTGAAAGGATGACACAAGTAGCAACACATTGCAAAACCTATTTGGATATTAGGGAAGAAGATCTCACCATGAAGGTGGTCTGACACTGGCACAGATTGCCCAGAGAGGTTGTGGAGCCTCTATCCTTGGAGATATTCCTCTATCCTTGGAGAATTAA
Source organism: Limosa lapponica baueri (assembly GCA_002844005.1). NCBI lineage: Eukaryota > Metazoa > Chordata > Aves > Charadriiformes > Scolopacidae > Limosa > Limosa lapponica. Next base: position 397,819 of record KZ505982.1, read on the forward strand.
CAGGACAGGGCCCTGAGCAACCTGCTTTAACAGAGTTGGACTTCAAAGCTGGCCCTGCTTGGAGCACACAAAGCTAGGGCTTGGACCACGACCTTCAGCCGTCCTATCCACCCAAAATTATTTTGTGATCCTGTTCACAATTGTGTTAAAGTCTCTTTAACAGTTGTGGCCCCCACGTTTAATTTTTGCAGGTTTTGGCAGGTGTCCTGCGAGGATCTTCTTTAGCATCTCAGGGATTTTGACACCTTGAAGAAACATAAGAAATCATTTGGGTTTACGAGTGAGCACGTGAGGGCAGATGCCTTTGTTTCATTGCTGCAGCGTGTCCATCACTGGGCTGACACCAGACCCAGACCTCACTTGTGTGCAGCTACCCAGCACCTGTGGCCAAGCAAGGGTTTACCAGGTGCCCTTGAGTGTCCTGAGTGATGGGAGGTGCCTCCTCCCAGCACTCAGGAGAAACTGAGCCTCCAACGTCTGCCCACATCCCAGACTTCCAGCACATGTGAACAAGAGGCTAAAGCCACCAGGTTTGGAATGCCCTTCTCAGGCAAGCCATTGAGCTGAAGCAGCTGCTCAGCAGAAGTTGGAAGGCTGGTTCATTAAGGTAAAAAATGTCCCCACTGGACATGTGTCAACATCCCGATCTGGTGTGAGCTGAGGAAGAGCTCAGATACAGGGTGAGCACACCTGCATACCTGGGTAATACTTCAGAGCTCTGCTACTAGAGAAATTACTTTATTTTTCCTTAATAAAGCCAAATAATTTATTTCCTGGCCTTTGCACTTTTATTGCGAGCTGCTAAGTGTAAATGGCTTTGTTTGTTTGCCCTGTAGTTTTATAGCTGGACGCTTTTGTAATTAAGGGTGTTTTTAACTGATATGTGTATAAAATTGAAGTGGGCAAGTGGAAAAAATAAACAGAAGGAAAGTTTTTAACATAAGTTATTTGAATTGGCTGTGATGTTCTTCCCCACTAGCTAGTGAGGTTTTAATTAGCATTGAAAATCATAAGTAACTGGAGATGAAAGAGCCCTATTAGGTCACCCAGTCCAGTTCCCTGCCAGTTCAGAATTGTGCCCAACAGTGTATTTCCCAGTGTTTTGTCAAGTCCGGCACTAAGCCTGTTCATTACATGAATAATATGCTCTTTTGAAGTAGCAGGAGGGGAACTGTTCACAATCCACATCCAGGCACTTCTTAGAGTCCGTAACAAAAAAGAATGATAAGCGAAGGTGCAAGCCAGTATAGAAATTTATATGCAGGACTCTGCACAGGGTATTTATTCTCATTATTCTTATAGGGGAGATCACACGTGGCCCAGTAAATATGAACGATGAACTAAATGTCATAGCAGGGATTGCGGGAAAAGTGTTTAACTGCTTCACTGAAATGATTCTGAAGGGGCCCAAAAGAGGGAGAGACGAGGAGCTGCAAAGCCGTCTTCACTCAGCTCCTCCTGGCCTGGGTCTGCCCTTGTCCCACAGGAATATCGTGCATAGCTCACTCACATTTACAAAAAAATCTGAGCAAGAATTAAAAAAAAAAAACAAAAAAACCCCACAAAAAACCACAAAAAACCAAACCAAACAAACAAAAGCCTCAAAATCATATATCTTGGGTGACAAATCCCATAAAACAAACAGCCAGCAGTGAGTTGTCAAAAAGAAGTGAAGGTTTCTGATAGACCAGTGAGTCAAACCGGATCAGGACAGCTAATATGAAAACTACAGTTTGGCAAATGGAGACAAGAGATCCCTCCACATCCAATAGGAAGGCAACAGTAGAATTTCTTTAAAATGTCTACGACATTTTTTAATAAAAATTGCCTTGCGCAGGATACAACTCTGTTTTATACATCATTATAATTAAAAATTAGAGACAGTAAACTGCAACAGCAATCTTGATCAGAAGGACATCAGCATGGGCCAAAAAAAGCCAGTTTCAACCACTAGCCTACTGAAATACGGTTTTATAGAGACATAGTTATGCATAAAAAACTTATTCAATATCACAGAAGATCCTTCCAAGCAAAAAAAGAAAATGAGAAGCAAAATTGACTGGAGATTCCAAACTAAGAAACAAAAATGTAAATGGCAAATGGAGTTCTTTAGACAAAAGCATAATGTCATAATCAAGAAAGATAATGACATTGACTAAAAGGCCATCCTGGTGAAGGGAAAGACGAAGTTGGAAATAAAGAAGCAATATATGACAGAAGGGTGAGAAAGGAAAAGACCAATTAATGAAAACTAAAAACTGAAGTATGGAAAATTGATAAGGAAGTCTAAAGATACTAGAATGAATTAACCCTAATAATAACAATAAAGGATATTTAGGAAACGTAAACATCCTTGCAATATTTAAAAAAAATCATTCTAGATGATGTTTGAATTGCAGAAAAATATGCAAGGAGGCAGAAATTTTGGACACGCAGTTCTGGCCTATGTGTGGAAAGCACAGTAAAATTCAAATACTGTATTCATATCACCTGAACATGGTAAGAAACATTGGACTTCATCACAATAAGAAAGATGTTGAATATCTACTAAAGATAATAATTTTTATATGAGGCTGCCCATAGAATGTGCACCTAAAAGTTCTTAGGCTTCCACTTAAGGCTGTATTTGGCCAACTTATATCCAATTTTGATGCCTCTTTGAATGCTGGAGCCATTGCACAGGCTCAAAGCATACAGTGATGGGCCAAAACACAAAAAGTGCAGGCCACGTGGCACAGGTAGCCAAAATATGGGTAGGTGGATGTTCATCCTGGGCAACATTTACAAGCCGACAATGAGTGATTCTATCACCAAAGAATGGGAAGATGAAGATATAATTATTGGTAATCAGTACAGTTTCACAGGGAAAAGACCTTGTCATCCTAAGAATGAAGTTGGACTGGTGTTTATTAGGTTGTTAAGTGTCCAGCTGAAGTACACGTCAACTTCTAGGGTGTGTTCAGCTCCCTAAAATTAGCATTATACGCAGTCACTAAGGGCTGCAGTAACTGAACCAAGTGCTGGCTAAATGACATATCCAAAAGTAGTTATCAGCAGGCGAATTTTCCATCTGTGTGCACCTGACAGAGAGCTCTGCAGTGATCAGAGCTCGGCTGTATGCTATTCAGCTCACTTTTCATCAGTGGCTTGGGAGTAATAAAGAATGTTTTAAAGCAGTCAAACGCAGAGCAGCGCACCTAACAAGGAATATGGAGCAGTGTGACAGTATGAGAGCCCTAAGGCCCTTTAGATTTTTCACCAAATTTTTTCCTCATCAAATGGCTTTAACCCATAACTATGTGATGATTAAGTCAAGCAGAAGAGTCCCCAAAGGAGAGGCGAGCCCCAGCTCTGTAGCATGATGACAGTATTCAGCTGCTACATGGGCGCTTGCGGTCAGATCGCATGGCTGATGACAGCAACACGACTCCAACAGAGGAGGTATAACATCAGCAAAACCCACTAAGAGTACCTTACTCAGGTAACAGAGGGGGGAGATTCAAGTCCTTGGCTGGGCTGGAGATGTCAAGGGACTCCGCCTTCTCATGCTTCAGGAGAGGACCACAATTAGCTTTCTCTCTGTGAGCTCTCTGCAGAACCAGAAACATTTTTAACCTTTCACAGGTGAGAATGTACCAAGCAAGAAAAAGCTTTTGTCATGAGTTTAATCACTCCATTCTCTTACAAATGATAAAATAGCAAGCTAAGACCAGAGAAAGGCATGCCTCTGGGCCTCACCCGCAAACAGGTGGTGAGAGGATGCTCGCAGCGGGCCAACATCCAGATCTAGGATTTAGAAAATTTTCCCTGTATTTTGGCAAGACTGAAAGAAGATTTTCTGCAGTTCTGGCATCCATCTCCTTCAAAGAAGAGTCAAACACCTGAGAGGATGCCGAAAGATTTTAAAAATGTTTTAAAAGGAAATATAAATTGCCTTATAGGGAGATAATCATAAAGCACAATCTGTTTACATTCTTTTTTTAACAGCTAGGAAAAGGACTAGGATGTGAGTTGACTACAGCATATATAAGTACCTTCACAGAGAGAAAACACCATATACCAAAGGACTGTGTCACCTGGCAGAGAAAGGCGTAACAAGAACCAAAGTCTGGATTCAACTTCCAGCCAAATTCAAATAGGAAATAAGGCACAACTTTTAACCACTGGAACAAACTACCAAGGGAGTGTTAGAGTCTGCGTCCCTGGACATCTTCAAATCCAGGCTGGATAAATTTCTGGGTTCTGTGATTTAGCCGAACCCAGATGCTATTGGACTTAGTAGGAGGCTGACTGGGTGAAATTTAATGGCTTGTGATGTGCAGGGGGTCAGACTGGCTGATCTAATGGTCCCCTCTGGCCTTAAATTTTGTGTAAGACTTCAGCTAACTAGCAAAGCAAGTGCAAATGACCCAGTGGTTGCAATATATTGCTCCAAGTGCGGTTGACCAATTTTCAATAATTACTTATAACCAAATCCTTTCTTAATCGCAAACAGAAAAAAAAAAAAAAAGGGGGAGAGGGAGTTAGCCCCTGACAATAGTTCACTCAGCTTTAATCCAGAGAAAAATTGCATCAAACTTCTTAGAAAAAAGGTGTGCAAGTCTTTTTACAGAATCAAATCTAGATTTTACAAGAACAAAAATGGCTTACGTACTTAAAAGTCCATTTAATGCTTGGCATAGAGCTATTGCTTTCTGCACTGAGTGCAAGCACACTTCAAGGGCACTGGGGATCCGATTACTATCCTGCAAAGTGTAGGGGTTGGCTGAACAACCCCAGAGTAACTCAAATACCAGGGAACCTAGCCTATTCCCTGTCCATAAAATACACAGAAAATGATCCCACTCTCTGACATTTTTTCAGCTGGGACAGCTGCTATAACAACTCAGAGCTTTTCAATCTCTGTACAGAGCTCATGTATAACCTCTTCAAGTTTTCAGCCTGGAACCACTTTTCTTCCAAGCCCATTTTGCCGGAGCAACCCAAAGTGCTCAGGGAAAAGCTGTTTGATAGGTGGGGCGGAGGGGGGGCATTAAATCAGTGAAGAATTTAAAAGGTGGGGAGCGGGACAGGGGGCAGGGGACTAGGGTAGAAAGATTTACAGCAAAAAACAACATACAGCTTGAACCTGGTCCAAGAGGAGCCGCAGGGGGCTGGTGCCAGTCACCACTGATGAAAGGGTTTGGATTTGTCAAGGAGAAAGATGCCGTGTAAAAATTGCGTTCAAAGCCCCAGTGAAATTGCATTAAGGGGCTGGTCCCTACGAGTTTTGCCTGAGCAATGACTCCAGGTTTGTGCGCTCTGGGACTCACACCGATCCCCTGCTTCGTGCCCCGCTCCTCCGCAGCGGCCCTGCGGCTCCTGCTAGGGCAGTGCTCCCCGCAAAGCCGACCCAAAGCTGAAGGGAAATGCCGTGTTTAGAGAATCGGCTGCTTCAACACTCACTGCTGGATTTAACTGTTTAGCAATGTTTTCCAGCCACTTGACTCCCTCCATCACCCTGCCCAGCCGGAGGGTTTAGCCTCTTTGGAGTGTTTTGGTTTTTTTGGGTTTTTTCCCTCAGTGGAAATTTGCTGTAGCTATCATATGCCTCAAAATCCCCTCCCTCTGCCTGCTGATGGGGCAGAGAGCCCCACAGCCCACCCCTGCCCAGGGGAGGCCTCAGCAAGCGGCCACAAAAGCTGCGTCGCATCTTTCTCCTGAACCCTGACAGCCCCCTTAGCATCAGGGGATGGAGGGATTAGTAATTTGTAGTGCGTTACTAGTAACCGTAATTTGCTTGATTTAAGGGGCTGATGGGGTCCCCTCTAGTATTTGGCATGGGGATGTTACCCTTGGCTATGCTCATGCTCAAGGGCAAAAGTTTCCATCAGCAACTTAAAAGCCTTATAATGGAAACAAAAAAGGCAGAGTTGATATAAAATCTCCACCAGTGAAATCTGAAGCATTCAGCAACTGAATGCAAAACAGAAAATAGCAAACACTCTTCCAGCAAGCCATACACTGTTACCTTTTGACCAAAGCAGTTGATCAATATTCAGGGTATTATTCTTCCCAGTGGGCTGGAGAAATTAATGATAGTGCCAGGTATTTCTTTTATGCAATACTATTTAGTTTGACAGACTATAAACAGAGTCTTATTTCAATGAACAAACTGGGAATCGAGCAGCAGATTTGCCTCCTTTCGGTCATGTTACGCTCAAAAAATGCTTCAGAGCTTCTTCTCAGACTGATGATGGGAGGTCTTCCTCGCTGTCTTCTTCTAGGTGCTGTTGCTCCCAGAGCGCTGAGCAGTGACACTCTGCATTTGCTCAGACCCCCCAAAAAAAGGTCTGGCAGCCCCCCAGGTCAGCTGCTCGGCAGCTCCACACCCTGCTTGCCTGTTGGGCAGTGGCTCTTGCTGTTTTAGCTCTCTCAGCCCAAAATACATCTCCCTATATTCACCCCAAATTAGGGAAGGCCAGACGCAGCGCCAGTCCTGGCAAGGAGGACCAGGGCTGCCACCTCAGCCCCACACATCCCCGGCTCTGCCGCTCCCTTCCCCAGTAACCAGGCTGCTCTCTGGAGAACACACTGGCCTCTCGGCCGTCTGGCTTTTCACAGGGATAAATAAACACCCTGCTGCAAGCTCTGCTTCACCCCAGGGCAGAGCAGGGACTTTTTCAGAGGCGGTCATGAGATGCAAAGAGTTTTTCACTGGCTGCTGTAACCCTGCAGTATCACCTCAGCTGCAAAGCCACATGCACCACACCTACATCTTTTGGGAATTTCCCTTTATTTCACTTTCTAAAACGTCACCCTCATAATCTCTTAGGTTGCAGGCCTTCCTCTCCTCACAACACCATCAGTCCCAAGGCTTGAGGGTTGAAAGTTTAAAGTCTTGCTGTGATCACCTGGACAGGTTCTTAGAGACCTCCACATCAGGCCCAGTTCTGCATGTCCAGTCCAGGTTTTGCACTACATGCAAATGTAACTGCTGGTTTCAAGAGGGTTTTGTTGGCTTATTGGGTTGTAGCCATGATGAGAATCTAGCTCTCTTTGGAAAAGCAGCAGTGTTATTTGTGCCACAAGACCCATAGCTGTCCTACAATGTGGCCTAGGGAATCCGCAACATAGCTCCAGCAATGTGAGAGATAAATCTGGGCTTGAAGCATGAGTTCATTTCTTGCTGCTTTTTTTCTAGCTGACTTGCAGCGTCACCGTTGGCATAAACAGCCCTGACTTCTCCATCAGCTATTTCCTTCTTCACTTCCTCCTGCACCAAGTGCGTGTTTTTCACATTTGTATAGTACTTGCAAGCTCAGAAAAGCTCATCTGACTGTGACTGAAACTCTGGCACATAGCTTGATTTTTTTTTTTCCCCTTTTACTGAACTATTTTTTGCGTGATATGCTGCCAACTTCACTTTTCCCCCCTTCCTTCTATATAAACAATATTCCTCTTCCAGATATTTCTTACACATTTGATAAAATGTGTTGCATACATAAGATGACTTTGGCTCAATTTTATAAAGATTTGGCATAGTGCAATATACTAACTCAACTTTGATTCACTAAAAAAATATATGTCATTAAGAGCTGCATATACTTTTGATTTTAGTGTACAGCCGTGATTGACTGTTTCAGTTGTAAGTGATGAAGGCATGGCCAAATATAAATAAAAGCTGTACACCACCTTTCAAAAACGTGCCTTTTATTTATTTTATAGGAATGGATTAGGTTCTAAAGTTTTCAGGAGGTGTTGCTTTACCAGTGGCACTTCTGCAAGTACAGCGGTGTTAACCTTGGTTCCCTGGCCAGATTCCAATGTGGTTAATTATATTCTGCACACCGTGAAATTCCCACATAATTTTCAATTAAGGAAGTTATTTGCCACTTCTCCCACTCCTTGAAATTTGTTGGTAAGATCTGCTGCATACAAAATGGCTGCTGGGCTCCATCCCAGCGGTGACTGCATGTTAGCCAACACTCATATGCAAAGATGACTTGGACATAAAATAAGTTTAGTCCTTTATTCTAATCGAGGTCAGCAGAAATTCTTTGGTCTTGTGCTTCACAGGCAAAAAAGGAAAGACAGAGGCTGGGAACATATGAAGATGTCTAAATGCATGCATGAACCTCACCTTGTTAGGACTATTTGGAGCTGACCTGCACCCAAACTTTATCTTGAATAGCCAATTATTTGCATTAAAATCCACTTATTTGTTGCTGAACCCTAGAGAGGGTGACAGAAGGATTACATCTGGCTTTTAAGGTCTCCCCAAGAAGAGGAAGCATTCAAGCTAACATTCACACCACCCTTCCAAGGACCTCCCCAGGCTGGGTGGCCTCTGGCAGTGAACTTTCTTGGCGAGCACACAGCTTGCTGGCCGAGATATCCTCAGACACAGCCAGAGTTGCTTTGCCCTTGTCTTGCTGCATGCACACAGTGTCCCAGCAGACTCCAGTCTTGTTTTCCAGTCCATTTGCCCCCCCAGGACGTTGTTGTTGTTCATGAGGGTTGGGGAAGAGCGGTGGGAAGGAGACAGTCTATGGGACTGTGATCCCATGTCAATAGCTCTAATTTCATGCCAGATACTCAACACTATGCCTTTTTTAGCTGGTGAAGAGCCTTTTCCAACATGATCAGGTCTACCATCCCACACCCCTTGTGGTCTAACACCTTCAGCAGTTGCTGACAAGGATGGATCATGCTCCAGCCAGCTATTGCAGAGGACACTGCCAGGATCACTGAGTGTTTCAGACTTTACAGACCACAGCAAAAAGGGAAAAGCCCTTCCAATTCAGTACTGGGGGAAGGATGCATGCTGGAGGGCTCTTGGCCATACTAAGGCTGACCTTGGCCATAGGCTCAGCAAATGTGTCCCGCAAGGACAGGGTTGTGTCTGAAGTCACATTCCTACATCATCACATTCTCCCCAGTCCTTGTCTACAGTGGCTTGTTCCTTTCCACCTCTGTGTGGCCTTAAGGCACTTGAGGCTTCATCCTTCCCTTCCAGCTCTTCCAAGTTTGAATCATGCCCTTATGACTAAATTAATAAACTTTACAGAACACTTTTCACCAGCTCTTCTTTCCCTTTTTTTCTTCATATTTACTATATCCCCTTGACACCACCACAAACTGCCATGTTCAGAATGTTCACTAGTTGTTGTATTTCCCTGTCCCTTCTCATCACAGAATCACAGAATCTTCATGGTTGGAAGGGACCTTTGAGATCATTGAGTCCAACCAGACACAAAAAAAAAAAAAGCACAACACAAAAACAATGACCAAACACAAAACAAAACAGCCAACCCAACAATCTCAGGCACTAGAGCATGCCCTGAAGTGCCACATCTACACACTTCTTAAATACCTCCAGGGTTGGTGACTTCACCAACTCCCTGGGCAGGCTGTTCCTGCCTGACCACCCTCTCAGTAAAGAAATTCTTCCTAATATCTAATCTAAACCTCCCCTGCCACAACTTCAGACCATTTCCTCTGGTCCTGTCATTATTCCCTTGGGAGAAGAGGCCAACACCCACCTCTCTACAACCTCCTTTCAGGTAGTTGTAGAGGGCAATGAGGTCCTCCCTCAGTCTCCTCTTTTCCAGACTAAACATGCCCAGTTCCCTCAGCCTCTCCTCGTATGACTTGTTCTCTAGACCTCTCACCCCTCATCAGAAACACATCCTTTTGTGAAGGAGGGGAAAAAAAAGAAAAAAAAAGAGAAAAATCTTTGCTTTCTTCTCTATTTTCTTCCAACCCTGGTTGAAGATTCCTCTACACTGGAGGGGGTGGTTATTCCCCCTCTTTGCAACAACCTTATGCGATACAGACATGGTACTCTGTATACTGGATAGGGCTACCCTCCCTAACGGTCTGTGTCAAAGGTGTGGCCCTCCTGTCTATCCCCATTGTACACACAAATACATATGTAGATGCCAAATCTTCTATATTGCAACGCCATCTCAAAATCGTCATGCAACCAAAGTCTCCTCTTGCAAGATAGCTTGTAAACAGATCCCCCATCCACTCACTTTTGCCCAAAGGTCACACCTGAGCAGTCGTCCCCACCAGGTACACCCCAGACAAAGTCTTCTTGCCTCCCTACTATTGCACTCTCACTCCTCAGCTCTTATTTCAATGCGACCCATTATTTCTGAGATTGTAAACAGGTAAATTGAGTTATCTTCAGGAGGAGATAACAGAAGCCATCATGTTAGTGAGAGAAGAGCAGTGGAAGAGTCCAACCTGGCATTTTTTTCTACTGACAATGCCCTCACCGTCTCAATTATTAAAATGTTCTCAGGAGTAGCCTATTCCACATCGTTGTCAACGTAAGGAAGGTCTCCCAAGGCATTATGTTATATTATGGATTGCTAAAATTGAGGTTGGCTATGCCAAAAGTACTTTTCCAAATACAGTCAGTTTTGAAGGCCAAATTGTTCAATAATGGCCTACATCTGTCAAACAGGGGCACTTCCACTGACCAAGTGATAAATTTAATCCATGAGAAAGCTCAGAGCACATAAATTATATTGTTCCCTATCCAACTAAGCTAGAGAGTAGTTAACTCACTGTGAAGCCGTTATTTTATAACATGTGAAAAAATGTTCATAATAACGGTTCTGTGGAGGCCGTTTTAGAAGTGGGTATAATATTGGAGTGCCTGTGGTAGTGACCCCCTGGGAACAGCCCCTTGTAAACCATTCATAAACAACATGGAGAGGGGGAGCTCTGTGTGTGGTCTTGACTTGATCTTGCAACTTTGGGAGCTGAACAGCTGAAGGTGGATCCATTTCATAATCACCTTATTTGTTTTGAAATCTCTCAGCATCCTTCAGATGACCTTCATAGGAGCATGAGGCAAGAACTTTAATTATTATTGTACATAAATCTAGTGCTTATCACAGAGAGGCCCTCAATCTCTGCTGGAATCTCTATGTATTACTGTAATAAAAACAAAGTAAAACTCCCACTAATTACAAAACAAGTACTTAATCTCTCCGTCAGTAAATCTGATGTTGCCAGCATGGCTCACAGACCTAGCCCTGGTAACTGGCAGACAATAAATTCTACAAATGCTACGTGACAGACATCTATTTTGAAGATCCCTCTCAGCTCCTTGACTTCCCATGAGTTTCTCAAAATAACTTGGTAAACAACCTGCTAACGCTGATGGTGGGAGCACCGCTAAAATTGGTCCCTACTTGTCCACACAAGCCCCGGGATTCCAGGGCTTCGGCAGTCCGAGCATTTTGTGGCCATGCTGGGCGTACAAAGTGACATATATTGCAGTTTCTTGACTAACCTGGATTAATGGTGGTATTCAGATCACCCCAGCTCGTAATTTTGAAAAGGTCACCTCAAAGGCCACCAGTGCAGACATAGGAAGAGGCAGTGTTATGTTATACTGCTGCACTGCAGAAAAGTCCCAGCAACAGAACAAAGTAACGAATACCTGTGGATCCAGTATTTTTGAAGAGTTTGGCGGAGAAGCAACCACAGGAACCCAACTTTGCAAACTATTCCCTTCCCCCAAATCTTAATTAATATAATAATATGAGGAATAGCAATGTTTTATATCAGAAAGGGGAATATATTGAATGAGCTTTTTATAGCTCTGATAAAGTCTGCCTGCCACTTCACAGAACAAACAAGAAGGTGTTGTCCTTGCCAGAAGGAGGTAAAATCTTATTTCAAAACTTGTTTAACAAAATGTTACCACAACAGAATATGAAGAGGGGGAGAAAGAAGAACAGAGATTACCTGAAGGAATAGTATGTGGGCCTTGTCACAGCAGGATGGGATATCATCATTTCTGCTAAAAATACAAATAACATATCTTCACAGAGATGTAGGACTTCTTAAAGGTATGAATGATAACAGAAATAAGAATTATTTCGTCAGTAGACAGTAAATGCAATCTAATCCTGCCATGCTTATCTTTTTACTGCATAATCAATAAAGTCAACTAGGAAAAAAAACTGTGACAATTATGGCAATTGTTTCTTGTGCAGCAAGGTTTGACATCATCTGATGGGAGGTTAATTAATAGTTAACTTGGACAGCACAATTACCTAGTGAAACCACATTGTTAAACCTCTGGCTGTAACTAACTTGTAACTTGAGAAGAATTTGCTCACATCTGGCTCTGGCCCATGTCGGAGACTGGGGACTTTAATGGCTATTGACTCCTGCAGGTATTTAGATAAGTGTTCTGGGTTGCTGCCTCGTGAAAACAGACCCTTGTTTGCTCCTTGCATGCGATCGTTGGGAGTATCACCTGTATTTGTTCTGCTCTGGAGATAACAGTAATGACCGGCTGGTGTGGAAGTGTCTGGACAGCAGCATCCTGCTGTGCTCCAGTCTGACACAAGCAGGTCCCAATTCAACCACGTGATATACAACCGTTAAGGAGACCATGGGTTTCTCCTGACTGATATCTAAACACCAGTTTCACAAACACAGAATTATCTCAAAGGAAGAGCAAATAAGTCTGTCCTGAGCTCTACAGCAGATAATGGTCAGGCCAGAACATGAACTGCATTTTTCCACTTAGGGCTCTCCTAATTTAATGGTATGGTGCTTCATGGGTATATGACTTAGAACACATGTCCTTGGCCCAAGCCCACATTGCCTGGGCTTCTCAGTGACATTACATCTGTGACTATTGTTGCAAAGTGCAAGGACCAGCACATGGAGTGCTTGATGGATGAGCTGCTCCGGTTCTATATGTTCATCACGCAGGGTCTGTAACCCACGTTTCTCACTTTTCTGAGTCCCAGTTGTTGTTTGCACAACCTCTAACTGAAAAGAGGTTGCTTTGCTTCTGAAAACTAGCTAATAAGTTACTCCTCATAACTTCAAAAGTTAAAGTCCACTTCTAAGACCTAGACAGTTAGCAGACCTACAAAAAAAGCACAAATACTCTCCATTTGTGTCTACTACTACTACTAAGTTAAGCAGTGCCTGGAAAGAGTCCTGAAAAGTGAGGTCATCCCTACTGTTGAGCTGCTGGAGTGGCCCAATTAAGGCACAGTTTGGGCCAGTGCCAGCTAGAGTGTCTCCCAGCAGTTCCCAGGCACAGTTTGGGAGCCAAAGAGTGTCCAGGAGCGGGAGGTCTACACGTAGCCACCCTGCTCCAAGCGCCGAGGTCCTCTGCCTGCCCAGGCACCGGCTGCTTGGCCTCACAAGGGTCAAACCCAAGCACGTTTCCTGTACTAACACATACGCAGCTTCAACTCCCAGAAGAAAAAGCTGGCTTAAAGCTGTCAGAAGATATAAAAAAGAGCAGATCTGCTTAGTACTTGATGATGAAAAAAGAAAAAAAAAATAGTTAAACCAAACACTTTCCAAAGCTAAAATAAGGGCTTCACTGAGGGCAGAAATGTCTCTTCATTGAAATGCTACTGGGTGAATTTTATACAGGAAAACTTAAAATTATTTTTATCTTGATTTCAAAAGGAATTTTATTTTCCTTTTTTTTTTTCATTTTCAAATTAAAGTGCGTTTTTGCTTTCACTTTCTCCATTTATCTCTGTTCTGCCTTTCTCCACTGGAAAAAAGAAGCAGAGAACTGGAGTGAAAAGAAGGGGAGCTCTTTGGGATTCTGTTCTCACTTGTTTTTCTTGTGTTCAGAAGACGGTAAGGTAGAAGAATAAAACATTTCTCCTGCCAAAGAAGAAACAGCCACAAAATCTACCTAGCTGCTCAAAAAAAGATGGGAAATAAGAAAGAGAATTGCTGAAAAAAAAAATTATAATAGACAGAGGGCCTGGGCAGAGAGAGGTAAGGCATTGGAAGCAAGGTTGCGTGTAACGGTTGACTGGAGATGAAATCCATCTGGAGCTGACCAGCTGCTTTGAGTGTTTGCTCAAGCTGTACCAACATGACTCGAACAATGAGTCTTCTGCTGGTCCAGGTCCAACCTCAATTCTTTAGCTCAGTCTGCATGCTCTGGTCGTCTGCATCTTTAACAAAAAATAATCATCAAGGTGAAAAGAAGGCTTTAATTGGGCATATGGCATCCTCAAATGGGAAGGACAGAGACAGAGCCCTCTTTCTGTAGAAAGGAATTTTGTTTAATTTCCTACTTGGGGAAAAGAGACAAGCACTGTATAGCATAAAAAAAAAGGGGGAAATAGTGTGATGTTGGTCAATAAAACAGTGGAAGAAGAAAATCCAGGAAGCCAAGAATGAATGGACACTAGTGATTAATATTAATTAAATCAATTAAGATCCATTGAGTCAGCAAATTCACACGTTTGAGATTTATTTCATTTGCAAACTAAATCCTGTCTATATACAGACACGTCCTAGAGAAGTCAGAAGTACTAAACACAATCTAGGACCAGATCCTGCCTATTTGCATTTGTTATGGGAGAAGATGCAAAGTAAGATGTCAGTGGCAGAATTTGGTCCACTCTAAGAACTCCGGCATGCATTTATCCTGATCATGCATTCATTTCATTTGATATCACACTAATTTGACAAATTCAAGGATAATTCTATTTGAAAAAAAAAGAATTTTTTTTGATGCAAAGATAATTGTAAGGTTCCCCGTTGTTTCACAAAGCCTAAAATAGAGTCCTTTTCTCTCATTTCTAATTTGCAGGTCCGTCTCCTTATTTAGCACAGCAGTATTGCCATGCAAACACTTGCACAGTGGCATTAAGAGCCATCAGCCCAAAAAAAAAGCTATGGAGACAGTGCAAATCTGAGACATTGCTAAACATTTTGCCATTTGTGGCTGGTCACGCTTATATGATGATTACCCATGCTCTGTTCCAGTTATTCAACTGGAATTGCCAACTGAGAC
>KZ505982.1:413716-459075 GCA_002844005.1 Limosa lapponica baueri
TAAATAGGACGCAGTCTTCTTGCAAAAAAAAAAAAAAAAAACAAAATAAAGAAAGAAAGAAGTGTTGGAAATTACTCCATTTCTAAGGGACAGCCTGGAAAGAGGCAGAGACAGCGCACAAAGCAGGTAATGAAGAGACCGTCAAGACTGGCACCAGCAGCAGAGCTGAAGTATTACAGGGAATGGGTGGAGAAGAGTTTTACACCCAGTATTTAAAGAAAGCATATCCTTGGAATAAAAGTGATGATTTAACAGTCAGAGCCATAGGCAGGGGATACATATTAAGGAATTATATGGAAACATCGCATGAAGGGACCCAGGGATAAAGAAAACAGATGTAGAGGGGCATCCCAAACGTTAGCCTCCTTCCAAGTGGAAAAACTGGGCTATATAGGAAGGAGAGCGTCAGCTTGGAGAAGTGAGATACAAATTATGAGGATAGGTCTCTTCAGTGTCTCTGCCTCAGCTTTCTAGGATTTGAGGGAAAAATTCCTTTGCAATATTCCAACTCCATTAAGAACCGTGGAGCTGTGCTTTCATCCTGTCTTTGTAACAATCCTTTTCTAAAATGTAGAACAGTGCAGAAAAATTTTGAAATATTCTGTGGTAAAATTCATACAGCTCGCATATTTATTGGCTTTGAAGCCAGTAGGGATCCAGCCCCCTGGTCAAATCTAAAAGCCAGAATTTATAGCAATAGCAGTACAAGACTGATTCATTTTTCCCCTTGTGAAAATGCAAATGCCAAGAAAAAGGTTAACTAAAACCTGGAAAAAATATGCTGTCGTAGTGTTTTGTGGAAGCCATCATGCAGATCTCATGTGACTCTTTCCTCTTCTGCAACCTGAATTCCCTTATCATGCTGCATTTCCCATGCACCGCAGACTTAGCACTTGCAGATAGGAAAAGGAAATCCATAGCTATGGTCCATTATATAGGAGGTAGTTCTTCCTACTGTTTTCATCTTTGATAGACTTAATTCAGAATATAATGACAAATTTTCTGGAGAAACTTGAGTACAGCTAACCCAAAATACAGCAGTACCACTTCACCGCTCTGCAGACTGAAGAGGGAAGACCAGTCATATAAGGAGAGATGTTGGAGCTGAGTAAGGCAGCCTGGTCTGCTCCTCATATAACAACCAGAGCCACTAAGAAAAGGCAATGGTGATAGTAGTAGGAGACTCTCTTTTGAGAGGTACAGAGGCACCCATTTACTGGCCTGAGGCACTCTCCAGAAAGGTGTGCTGCTTACCCAGACCTCATATCAGGGATGTCACCGAGAAACTGCCAAGCCTCATACAGTCCTCTGACTATTATTCACTGCTGTTTTTTCATGTGGGCACCAGTGATACAGCCAGGAGCTGCCTGAGGAATATCAAGAAGGATTACAGGGTCCTGGGAGTAGCAGTGAGGGACTCTGGAGCATAGGTAGTTTTTTTGTTAATCCTCCTTGTCAAAGGGAACGGTGTTGTTATGGCCAATTGAATCTGGCAAATCAACAAATGGCTACAGGACTGGTGCCACAGCCAGGGGTTTGACTACTTAGACCATGGGACTCGCCTTGAGAAACCTGGTCTAACGGGGCCTGATGGGTTCCACTTGTCAGAGAAGAGAGTCTTCAGTCAGAGGCTTGCCAAGCTGGTGAAAAGGGCTTTAAACTGAAGTTGCCAGGGGAGGAGAACCTCTATCCATCCCACTTCTACCACTTTGATGCCAGTGCCAGCAATGGATGCCCAGAGCCTGGAAAAGGATCACAGGTCAGCAGGAGAGCACAAAGGAATTCCAGACGCTCCAGCCAGTAAGTCACCTTCATCGGGGACCTACTTAAATGCCTCTGTGCAAACACATGTAGCATGAGGAATAAAGAAAAGGAGTTAGAGACATGCCCACACCTGCAGGGCTGTGATTTTATTGGCATCAGGGAGATGTGGTGGGTTGGCTCCTATGACTGGAGTGTTGGAATGGAAGTATACAGGCTCTTTAGGAAGAACAGGCAGGGGAGACAAGGACGAGGTATTGCCTGAGGAGCTTGCCAAGAGCTTATGGGTGAGGATTAAAGGGAGAGAAGGGACAGGTGGTGTTACAGTGGGGGTCTGCTACAGGTCACCTGACCAGGAAGACCGAGTGGACAAGGCCCTCTATAGACAGATAGGAGCAGCCTGACGTTCACAACCCCTGGTCCTCATGGGGGACTTCAACCACCCCAGTATCTGTTGGAGGGACAACACAGCAGGCATAAGCAATCCAGGAGGTTCTTGGAATGCATTGATGATAACTTCCTTCTCTAAGTGATAGAGGATATGCTTGGTAGGGTATCATTGGATAAAGCCCAGGAAGGAAGAGGGGCCCAAGAAAGCTGGTTAATATTCAAGGATCACCTCCCCAAGCTCAGGAGTGATGCATCCTGACAAAGAGGAAGTCAGGCAAAAACACAGAAGGCCTGCATGGATAAGCAAGGATCTCGTGGACAAACTCAAACTCACAAAAGGAACCTACAGAAGGTGGAAGCAAGGACAGATAGCCTGGGAGGAATACAGAGAAATTGTGTGAGCAGCCAGGGATCATGTTAGGAAAGCTAAAACCCTGATAGAATTAAATCTGGTCAGGGACATCAAGGACAATGTACTTTGGCCTTCTAACAAAATAATAAGTAGGAAGCACATACAGAAAACTGATGTTTTCAATGGAATTATTTCACTGAAATACTGAGATCCTGGCATAGGTTGCCATTGTGAAATGTCGACCAGCACTGAACAGTATTTTGGTTTTAGCATTAGTAGCAGCTGAATATATGTGAGCAAAATCCAGCTCAACACTCTAACAAACCACTTGAGCTGTCTGCAACAACGTTTTGTATGAGTTATTACACTAATGGGCAATTTAGTCATTACAATATGAGAAATGACTGCAATTCAATTTCCTTTTAATTTCACTTTTGCACATTTTAATTAATTTTTATAATTATTATAGTAGTAATGTTGCTCAGCACTCACATTGATCACAGTTAAAAAAACCATTTCCCTGTTTTTCCAGATTCTCAGCCTTTCCTTGCCTCTTTCACTGTACTGGTGGCATAAACAAAAACCCTATAAATACAGTGCAAGAGACACTACAACCCATCCATCTTCTGTGCCACATTCCATATTCCATTAGGAATATTTGTAGAATACAGGAGGCAGGTGGGATGTGTCACCACAGCTAAGTACAATTTAAAACAACTTAATCTTCCTTTAGGAAATTACAAAGTCCAGGAAAAGCAATGGGTGGCATGACACCATCTTTACTTTATCTCCTCACCTAGCCCCTCTATTACTTTGGGTGCAACCATAGCATCCACTAGCCACACTGACAGGCTCAGAAATGGTCTGCTCTGTAAAGTGTTTCCTCTTAAAGAGCTGCTGGGCATGGCTCAAAAAGCCCAGGAAAAACAGTCTGACATACACTTGCTTTTTGCTGAAATCAGCATCCCTGATACACTTTTAGGAACCATCATAAAATACCACTTTCTGAACAGCATTCTTTGGAAACAGTCCTTTATTTTTAGATAGATAGTTTTCCAGTCTCAAATTTGCCCAAATATAACTGAACCCTAACGACTTGCTAGAAATCAAGGCAGAATATCACCACAGTTTATTAGAGAAGGTGATGAGTGTTAGATAACAACAGATCTATTAAATATTTTGGTCTTCAATGTAATGAATACTTCAAAACAGCCACATGAAAGGTAACAAAGTCACCATAGAAAGCAACATATGCTTACACAGTAGGAACAACAGGATATACATTTAACACGCTTTATTAGTAAAATCAAAAAAGCATTGAAATTCCAGCATGTTAGCATACTCACAAACTCAGTGAGTTTGCAAGAATCAAATGACATATTAAAAACTCTGCTCCTGCAGAAACAGCTCCTTCTTTAACTGTTTCTGTTCTTTTTAGTTTTTAAAACCCTCTCACCCACATACTCATTGTCACAGCCTTGAAATCCCCTTTTCTGATAAGTAACTCCACATTTTCTTCATTTCTGCATTACAGTGTCATCTTAGCCACAGACGTGCCAAGCCTTTGTTTTTTGATCTTATCAAAAATGGACTAGCCAGGAGACTTGCAACTCAAACATCTCATCCACTTTGCAATGGTTCAAAATAATTAATTTGTGAGATACAGAATTAATGCACCTAATTGTTCCTTTACAAGGAATTACAGACCTCTCTCTTGAAATTTATCATTAAACCTTTGCCTCCAGAATGGGATGCTCATTTTTGTTATTCCAAATATACCTATTTCTGTTACGGAAATGAACCAATATTTTGGACAGGCATCTCAATCATGTTCCTAGTTTAATAATTCAATGCTAAATTTCGTAATGTAAAAAATATTGTCACATAATCCTCAAAGTTCATGACCTCACTGTGATTTAGAGCCTTTAAGTGAGACTGGATATCATTTTTAGGAAACATGCACATATGCTTTGTTTCAGTTTCATGGAAAAAGTCTCCAATGTCTATGTGCGGGTACTGCGATGGCCGTGACAGCCTATTCTGGGCCCACGGGTCTGAGCCTTTCTCTTGCCCATCCCTTCTGGAGCCTGAGCATGTTCGTGATACTTGCAGCTCCACATTAGGATAACAATCACAATTAAGTCTCACATTTCAAGCTTCACCTGTTCTTATCAGGTGCTTTCATATGCTTGGGATCAACAGCTTTGAGGTCTGGAAAGGATTTTCCCCTGGGCAAGCTGGGAGAAGTCTGCCATCTCTGCTACTCACGGAGCAATGCACTAACATGTATCACCTCGATCTGTACAGTCACAGAGGCACAAGAGGCTTCCCGTTCTCTACCAACAGCACTCGCTTTTTGACAAGAGGAATATTCCTCCCCGCCCCGGGAACTGAGTAAAATGTGACGGTGATGAGCAGGAGATCGGGCGTAATCTCTACGAAATCTACGAAATGTGACTTGGCTCCAGAATCCGTGCGCGTTTACTCGGTCTTTGGAGAATATGGTTACTGCCTTCTCAGTCACTGATGGCTAATACAATTAACAGGGTAAATGAATGTGACAACTGGCTCCTCCTGCCCTTGCTCGTAGATGACGCCACTTGGAAAGGATCGGTTACACGCATTACCAAAGGGACAGTGGGATCAGGAAATCTCATTTGCTTGTAAAAGGCACATGACTGTAGGCTGAGGAAGCTCGAGGCTGCTACGTGTCTTCCTGGGTTTAAATAAAAATGTAGAGTTGCTTTTTGCTGTCTTTCCCCAGTCTCATGTCACCACACCAATAGTGTGAATCCTTCACAGAAAATAAGTAAATGGTAAATGCTGCTTCATACCATCCTATACCATATCTGTGGTGTAGGTGATAACATGAGGTGTCATTCCTAGAGAGAGAAAGGCACGGTGGCAATGGCACCTCCGCAAAGAAGCACTTCAGTTGTGGGATTTTGTAACCTTAATTTAGGTCCTACTTGGCTTTCTCTTTTCTCTTTTTTTCTGTTGTGTCCTAATTCAGCCTCATAGTTCTAGTTCTCCCCTTGGATTAATAAAGCTGCTTTTTCAGTTTACTTGTGACCCATCAATTTTTCTAGCTTCTAGTAGTCAAACATGACCAAACCAATGCTTCCCAAGATTGCTACAGACAATGGCATGATTTTAACAAGTTTTGAGGACTTCAATTCTCCAAAGGAGTCAGTGAGCTCTGCAGGTATTTCACACCTCTAGAAAAGACTATGATACCTGACTTGAGGCACTACAGGTCAATATTTTAGCAAATGTTTTCACATGAGAGTACACAAAGGAGTTATTCAGTGAGAGACAAGATCACGGTTGTAAATGATCTTGTTGTTGTAAGTGCTTCCATCTCTGCAGTTATTTTATAGAAATAATGTACAAGGTCTAAGTATGGAAAAGATCCTACAGGGTTCAGTAAAACTTTGGAGAAGGCATCCAACACGTCTGAAATATATATGCATGTATTCTGTTCTTTGTCTTTTCACTGGTATGCTTGGTGGTGTGCTGAGCACCAGTTCAATGTTCATTGACATTCAACAATGAAAAACCATTAATCAATCCTTATAAAGAAATAAGGAAAATGTAGCAGCCCTAAAATTGTCAAGCTTGACTTCTCCAAATTTATTTTCTTCCTCTATATAAATCAGAGTTCAGTTTACACTAATTGTTGTGGGTTGAATGTAAAAGGTATGGCTAAGCAGCCACTGAATGTTTGAGTTTATTTCAAATATTTGGACATATTTGGTAAGATTTTCAGACCCTGCTCCATCTCTGTCTCTTCTGCTCTGTGGGAAGGCTGTTTCTTAACAGCTTGACAGTCCTCTCCAGATTTCCCCTGCCTTGGGTTGAAGTGGGTACAGGACACAGCTGGGGCTCTCAGCCAGCCTTACACTTTCAGGGCTTTAGCTAATCGCCATTCTTCCCTCCCCTCCTACCCAGATCACTCATAAATGACAGAGAAATGCCATTTAATATCTTATCTGCAATCTTTATGAGAAGGAGATTGGGAGTTCCTAGTGTCATTCCCAACAGAAAAGTGAAATCCACGTAGTAAATCCTTTCCCATCACTAGCACTATATTTTTTGTAAGTGGCAGACCGTTGTATTATCCCTGTAATCTCTAGGATGATCTCTCTGCGATATTTCTTCAGTTCTTGTCCTAACGAATCTCAAGCTGACTTAATGCAGAAATGAAGAAAGTTCCTGCTAGCCAGTGATATGTCTACTAGGGGGAAATATGAAGGATTTGAATTTCCAGGGCTATTTCCAGGTCAACTTGTAAGGGGCACAAGATGGGATTGCTAGGAAAGCAACAGCAGGAGCATCTCACCCAGAGAAAAACTATTGCCTAATCACAGGCAGGTCTAAATCCAGCCCCGATGCACAGGCAGGAGGGAAGAGCATCTGGTCCTCATGTAGCAGAACGTGGCTATCTGGGCAGCATCTTGCACGGAAACCAAAAATGTTTCACTGTGATTAAGTGTACTTCCCAATAAATGAATATACTGAAACAGAGGTAGCTTGGGTGGGGAAGGCTCCTGTGCCATATGAGACCATTCATTCATCCCTGTTGCTGGTGCCTCTCTTCTGCCGCTGCTTTTCTTTCTGTTTCATCCCAGCCAGGGAATGAGGTGGGTGGGAAGAGGGGGGCTGTCCCCATGGCTGCCCCATTGTGCAAAGGGGAGGTAGGGAGAAAGGAAAAGGGAAAACAGCTGAGCCTGTTGGGACCTCTCCATCATCACCACCTTTTGACTCCCAGGTTTGCCTACCTAAATGAACAAAGCCCAAAAAAATAAAACTGGGGAGCCTGTTCCTGCATCTGCAGATTCGCTACATGAATTTGTGCAATTTCTTCAAATCCCCTGTACCCAAGATACTCCGTTTGTAAAATGGAGCTAAGAGGTGCTGTCCTTTAGAAAGCATTTTCAAAACCTCGTATGAAAAATACTTAGTGGTATGTCTCATTTTTACCAGTGCAGCTGTCCTGCTCAATTTATTTCTTCCTGGAGAAAGTGTGCTCTACAAAATAAGATAATACATTTTCTTGGCTCTGTTCCTCTAGCATATGAATACAGTCCCCAGCTTCACTGAACATTGTAGCAGAAAAGCAGAATACATTGTTCGCAAAGTATTTTTGTGTTAGAGAAGCAGAGGAAATTAATTGGTTTTCCATACAATCCCTTAGTCAATAGTGAGCTCATGCACAGTATCGAAACCACACCTCTTCAAAAATATTCATATATCATATTTTATCTATATTTTATCTATTCTGCACTTCAGCAGCCTGCTCTAAAACCCTTCAAGAGTCATAGATTTAAACTGGCTTTGGATTAGACCATAGACATTTTACCTAGCATATAGTTATTCAACTGCATGAATTTCCATTATTACCTGAAAACAAGAGCCTGACTTAAAAATGGAAAATTTCACGCTTTACTCTCTAGTTCTGATCTCGAAACACATGCGTGTCTGCCCACAGATAGCAGCTGCCACATCTCACCCTAAATATACAGTGCCCACCTGAGCTTTTAAACCTCCAGCCAGGCTCTTTCTGTTAAAAGACAGCATAAAAAGGAGGGAAGGAGGGTTCTCTGCAGCTCATAGTGAACTCCACCAGCCTTACAACATCCAGAGACCATCCTAATCATTCTTGAGTACCTGCATCTGGGACCCTGACAAAGCAGGTGTAGATGCAGCAGCAATGGGAGAGAGTGGACAGAGTGGTGAGCTGCTCCATGTTGCCATAGAAGTAACCCAAGGGAAATGGAGGGAACAGAAGGGGACAGGGCTACAAACCCATCCCCCTGCTCCCATGAATGTGCTCTGGCTACCAAGATACAGCACTCTCCTATGCCACAACATGCACAGCACTGTTGTCTCCTAAGCCTTCACTCTCATCACCACATGATGAAAGTAACAAATTTCCCTTGAAATCCCTTTCCAAATCATACATATGGCACCTCGTGGAAACACATAAATAGCTGCATGTGATAAACCAAGCTGCCACAGCTCGTTGCCTCTCAGTGAGCAATGGCTTTTTGTGTAAGCATGGAAAAATATCAGCTAAAATATTGAAGCCTAGTCCCCCAGTCAGGCCTAAGAGGTCTTTTCCAAAGAAAGCAAACTTTTACAGAGCTCACCAGCATTGCTGAAACCTGGTAGTGCCCAAGGGCACCAACCTGGGATGCATGCTCCCCTTGGTGGCATTGGGACAGGTAGAAAGTGCTTACAGAAAAGTAAGAACGCGGTCCGAGAAGTTGGTATAAATTTAAAATCTAAAGTTTAAATTGAATCCTTTTCTGACACTGGCAGTCCCAGCCTTGGGAATTTTTCTGTCAAACCTCCCTTAAGAATGGTACTATAGTTTCTAGACTACATTTATTCCGTGGTGTCTCTGGACCCAAATGTGAAGCAAGTATTTCCTGGGAATTGGTCTGATCCTACATTTAATGAAGATGCTGTGATGGAACAGCTATTGCTACTGCAGAGATATATGAGGATTAATCACCATTTTGTTCTTTTGGTTCTTTTTTCCCAACTAGCAAAGACAGTAAGAACAAACCACTGCCTGCTGTACAGAGCTGGTCTTTTGCATGACAGCTTTTTTTTAATATTTTTTTTTTTTTTTTGGTGAAAACAATGGTGTTTTCTGTAAGACGAAAACAGGGAACACGATCTGGTAGCCACATGGTCAACACAAAAGCAAATCACAGAGGATACTGTCTTCAAAATTGGTAGGCACACTACAAGGGTTGTGCTGTTTATTCCCTTGCATCTCATTAGCCCTATGAAGCAGCAAGCAGAGAAGGCAAACTGGGTGCGAGATGCTCTCCCAGCCAGGAGAAGAGAAGAATTATTAGGATACAGAGTTTGAGAGTGGCTGGCCCACCAGCACAGTCCTCCAGCAGCTCCACCAGCCCACCGCCTTCTCTACAGTGGAGCATCCAGGGCATCCACATGGGAGGAGGTCATGGCCCACAGGTGCCTGGTGTACAGAGCCATGCACCACCTCTGCCAAACCACTCCATCCCCATCCCCAAACCACTCTTCAGCTCCTGACACTGAAAATATTGCACCACCACAGTCTGGCCCAAACCAAGCCTTCAGCAGTGCTGTTGAGGGGCACATTACTGTGGTGGGTTTACAGAGAAAAACTTGAGGTACCAGGCATTTTGGGAGCATTTACTAAGAGCTTGTTAGGGTGGGAAGTTGCCATTTCTGCTGGAGTTTTACACAGGAAAGGCTTTTTAAGCTTTCACCTTTAGCTTTTCTGCTTTTTCTGCTTCCTTGCATACTCACATGACAGCCAGCCACAACAACTGCACTTTAAGCAACTCTTGCTGGTCCAATTTCTCCTGCCTATTCTTTCTCTTGAGTTAAACTCTAGACACTTTATCTAACCCTGGTACAGGTTTCAATAACAGAGAGAAGTTTGGGGAGACACTTCTTAGTTTTCTTGTTTCCTTTCCCTGTGAAAGGGGAGGAAAGGGCAGAGGAAAAGGATGAAGCACTGGACAACTTTAACTACAGCTAAGGCAGATGCAGCCCCTCTCTTAGAGCTTATACACATGTAATTGGTAACAGTGCTTGGGCCTTGGACTAAAACTATACAAATTTCCTCTTATTTAGCCAGTTCTTCTCCCCCAAGCCCCCCCAAAAAGGCCCTAATCTAAATCAGATCTGGACACTCAGGAAACGTACAGGCCACTACAATGAGCAAAACATTTGCGAGATCCAGAGACTCAATTTCCTTCCTAAAGGAATAGCACAACAGGGTTTATTTTGCAAGGAGAAAAAAATCTCTTTCTGGGTGCCTACAGTAGGTTTGCTGTCTCGTTGGCTGAGCCCCTCTGGAGCATCCAGGAGCTGAGGACAAGTTGTTCGCTTTTTAATGATTTTTTATCACTACCTTGTCCACTTCCAAATGTGGAAAAAATTCTAGCATCACACTGCTAACACCAAATAAAAACTTTAGTCATTTCCACCCTCTCAACAATAAAGAGAGAAAAGTGATGATAGTACAATTTTATTGGCTTTATTTAAACAGGCTTCTTCTCCCCCAACAATACTGTGCTACTGCTATAAAACTTTTCTGACACATTACTTTAAACATTAGTGCATGGACATGCCAGCTCTGCACTTCAGGAGCTACAGTTCAATGCCAAGAGCTATTAGTCACATTAAGAAGTCTATTCACAATACGGCGGATAGAGAGGAGAGCGTCTGAATCCTCCTTCCTCTAGTGCTTCCCCGCGCCCTGTCCCCCTCCCTGGCTGCAGCCAGGCTCGTACATGGGGCAGCTAAGAGACGTTTTCTACCGGCGGTTGGAAGCAGGAGAGGTTTTGGGGAGGGGGAACTTTCTTTCCCCTGGTTTTAAGGTGGACGCCACTGCAGCGCTCCACGGGGGCTGCTGCAGTCAGCTGAGGACAAGTGATGAGAGAAGGGAAGAACAATGAAGTTAAGCAAACAGAGGAATGTCTCGTCTAGGTCTGGGGAACTTCTAGTCTAAATACATCTCTATCCTCCTTTGGTATACATGTGTGTGCTGCTTTTCAGGACAAATGGGGCCTTTCTTTTCAGCCCCTTTGACTTCGGCAAGGATTGCACAGCTGGGACGATGACTTGTCTCCTCTTATTAAAACCACTTCTTAAAAGCGCCGGCTGTGTCTACGTGTTCCTCTGAGTCACTTCTTCAGAGGAAAGAGAAAAAGAGAAAATATATTGAGACCCAATCTATCATCTTTATGTGCTTATGCCAATATTTAATCTGGTTTGGAGTGAGAAAAAGATACCTAATATTATTTAAAATTATGATTTATTAAGTAACCATCCTGGGTGTTTATCTGTCTGCATTTTTCCCCATGTATGGGAAAAGACAAGAGAATCTGAAATGACCAGAGCACTCCTAAGCAAAGACACAGCCTAGCCAAGGCAGAAGGAATATTCCACCAGAGACAGAGAGGGAGTCAGCATCCAGAGGGAATCAGACAAACCACATTTATGACTGTAGGGAAGTCTTAACTATAGGTATAAAAATAGTAATATCAGTGGGTTGGTTTTTGTTTGTTTCTTTTACTTGTGCATTTAAAACAAGCATGTTCTCCTACCGATCTCAGGCAGTGCCTGTTTGTGACATAACACACATGCTGAAAAGGCGGTATGGAAAATGTGTACACACACTGCATAAGAGAGCCTACAATCTGCAAAAGCGAATGTTGCATCCATATATCAATTGAAATAGCCTACAATTCAGGGAGTAATTGTTTTGAAACAATCTCACATGAATTCACCTTCACGAGATTAGAGGCTGATGTCACCATGAGGGTGAAGTCATCAGCAATGACTTAAGCTAATGGGATAATGCCAGAAGAACTCGATCGGGGCTGTTGTGCAGAGCTTAACTCCTTCTGAGCAACGAGGAATGCTGAGAACTATTTACCTCTTTTGTTTGCAGCATTTCCTGAGCGGGTTTTAGCACAGGAAAGCTCCTGGTTGACTAATACAGACAAGGAATGAAGTCTCCTTCCTACAGCACTGCTGGTGATCTCTGTTTGGACATTTTAAAGCCATATGCTGAATTCAGGTGGAGCTTCAAGACAGATAAAACTGGCAGTAAGCTGCCGGGAAAATTTTGTGATGCACGGTGGAGTTCCTGCAACACAAGCTCCTGGGAGCAGTCCCTGCTCACTTTAGGTCACCGGCACAGCGGGATTCATGCAAGGGGACTTGGGCCCTGCTTTTCATTCATTAGAGACAAAGATGTGGAAAAGCGATGTGGCCCACAGTGACCACGGCAAGCTTTTCCCAGGCGTCGTAAGCAAACCCAGCTACCTATAAGTGCACGTGGCGTGGCGTGGCTGACACAAAGCCGTACCAGGTAGCCCTGCCAGCTCCACACGAGCTGGGTGTCTTCCTGAGGCAATAGCAAAGCACATGATTTTAGAGTCAGCGGCATTAAAAAAAATCATGGGAGTCATCCCGGAAAGTACAGATATTTCTGTTTGACTGTGTAATGCGTGCCTGTGTGGGAGTGGTGTGAGCTTGTTCTATTTCCAGGCTGTGAGCACCGAGGTGTGACGGGCCCTGCTTCACCGCTTGTTTGGCGAACGGTGCCAGCGGTGCCACTCCCTGGCAATGGTGAGGAGCTCGGACGAACCAAAAACTACCTGAAAGAGTGGTAAACCTGAAAAGGGAGCCTGGCCCTTGGGGTCCCACAGAGTTCACTGGCTCCTTGCACCGGAGAGGGGCGTGCGGGAAGGATTTGTCAATGCAGCCCAGCAACCTTTGCCAAGGTGGAGAGTGCACGCTGCCCTCGCTCCCGGTGTGGATATCCTGGATGTACACAGGATGTACACAGTCAATATGGCACCTGGGGCAGCTCATCTGGCACTGACAGCGTTTAAGAGACCCCCCAGGCCGCACGTTCCCATGCTACAGCTTCACACACAGCTGCAGAGCTCAGGTGGGCTCCAACTCCGCTGAAGCCAGCTTTGCTCTGCTCTGCTGGAAATAAGATTACTGCTTGGCCCTATGTCTCCTTAAATGTTTTTTTCATATTTTAAAGCCAAATATTTTATTTAACCCCCTCTTGCCCTGCAGCTCTCTTGCAACTTGTTTGCTTTGTGAAGTTTGAAAGAGAAAAAAAGCAGGGCAGGCGTTTTTGCATTCTCTCATAAAGCAAGTCTACATTTTGGGTTGAAATGCTGAAAGTTAAATGTTGAAAGCTCCTCAACCAGTACATGCTGGATGAATTGTAAATATGGAGATGCACAAGGACATATCAGTCCTGAAAGACCTTAAGTTACGACCTTTCCAACGTGGCTCAGCTGGTAGCCTGTGGGCCAGATGTTGCTAAGCAGGTGAGCCCATCATCTTTTCCAGAGAGGAGATAAAGGATGGCTATTTGGACAGCAGGCACAGCCAAATGTCCCCTCTGCCTGCCCAGCTCTCAGACCTGGCACCGCCAGCAGGGACATGGGACCGCTGCCTGCTCCTGACAGATCAGCAGAGCATCCCAGGCTGCTGGCCCCTCTGACCATGTCACTCCAGCTTCACAAGGGGAAGGGGATCCCAGAAATAAATTGCAGCCCTTTTGGCCATCAAAATGAAAACAACTTCACTTAAAAAATTCTGTGATTTAGTTTCAAATGGCCTCATGGTCAGTAGCATGTTCTCCTGAGCAGGAAGCATTTGTTGAAGAAAAAATCTACAGCTGCAATCAAAGGACTCTATGCTATTCTAGGGCCAGCTTGTCCTTATTTCACAGGACCCATACCAGCCAGAGAAATATCAAATGGTTCAGAAGTATACTGCAGGCAAACATATTATCCTTCCTCCTTCCCCCTTCCACTGCATTCTTCACCCAGGCAGCTCTATTTCAAAGCAATCTCTCCACCCTAAAAATGGATCAACTGGGTATGAACTGACCACGGTCCCACATGCTGGAATAGAAGACATCTTCCACGCAGGTAACTCATGCCTGTTTTCAGGGAATGCAGAGTCCACGCACTGGGAGGGGGTAGCTCACTTTCTGCATTTCCTATTTAGGCCTTGTGTTCTGACATCTCACCCAGGCAAAGGTTTTGTTGTTCCTGCTAGCACTGAAGGGAACACAAAATGCTCAGCGTCTTCTGAACCACTTTAGCCAAGAGGCAACTTTTCAGCTGCAGAATGTGCTTGCAATAAAACGAAAGGCCAGGGCAGAGATAAGAGTATTGCTGTGGTTTCTAAGGAGTGGGAACTACCATGCCTTCACCCCAAACTCATCACGCCATCTTCTTGTCTGAAGAACAGTGCTTCTGAGGGCTTACTGAACTAGCACAGTTGGATGCTTCCTCTACAAATCAATACTTAGGGTCCTCACCCTAGTGCCATACAGTTAAATGAAAAAAGAGCCTCTGAATCCTGTGGCACCGGAGTTGGACAGAAGTGCAGGGAGCTGAACTCCCTTTACAGATAGTGAAGGTGAGGGAGCGCCTCCAGAGCTCAGTTCGGGTCACTGGCAGGCTGCCTCAACCTCTGAAGGCACCTACCTCCTTTCACTGACCGCAGAGGGACCTCAGAGAGACCAGGCACCTGACAGAGGTGCTGAAGGTAAGCACCTAAAGTTTGCTGGAAGGTGACCAGCATTTCATGCCCTAGGAAAGCAGCTGGCACACGCTTTGCACTGACAGACTTGGACATGGGTTGTGGTGCCCAGTTCCTCAGGAGACACTCTGAACCTTTCCTTTGAATAGAGAACTGCAGTGGGACCATCTACCTCCTCTGCTGAAGGTAAGACAGGAGGTAATTATCCCCTGTCATTATCCTAGTGTGCCTTACACTGGAAGTTTATAAAAAATATTGAGACCTTATATTCTGCAAACCAAGTCCTGAAAAGGGAAATTTCTACAATCTTAATTACAATTTGCTGTAGGAGGTCCAATCCCAGCCAGTTATCCAAGGCTTGTGGCAGCTGACTTATTATTCCAGCACGCTCGATAGAAATACAAAATTGTATATCCTTCTTTGTAAGATGACTTCTCGGGCTCTGGCGCTCGCTGGCTGTCAGTGGATTATATATTGGATTTTTCTGTCAGCATGTAATAAAAGGAAAGTTTGGAAAAAAAAAAAGCAATACATGAAAATAATTCCATTCATATTAGGTTTTGTAAAACCCACCAGCTAGTGTTGGGCTGCCCATGTATGGATAACTGAATGAAAAGGAAGAGGTCTCCAACCCCTCACAGAGCTATGCAAGGGCTGGCCATTAATTTCATTTTTATGCTACCATGGAGGACTGGGGATTTCCTGCTACCAGCAGTGCTTGCACACTGCAAAGGATCAACTCTAGACTTCACCCACCTTCTATACCCAGAGCTGCGGTAAACGGCAGGAGGGGTTTACGCTGTGTTTTCTCCCAAGGGACTCATCAGAAGGCTTTCCCCATGCGATCTGGCTGAGGTTAGCCAGAAAAGCACCAGGACATTACTGTGGGGATGCCTTCCTCTTCCGCCTCCTTTTTCCTCACTCCTTCAAACTGCATGTAACAGAGCAGAACCGTGAATGTCTGTCCTAAATGCCTTCACAGTGTCCTTCTAAGAGGTTGCTATCCACCACTTCAAGTTATTCAACCTATTGATGGGTGGCATTATCCAATCTTCCCCAAGCAAAACCCACATACACAGATTCAGCAGCACTGGTCTGTGACGGATCCAACAGGATGCAGTGCGCACAATTGCACCTCACGCAGCATGGAGCACACCTTTGTAGACCACTGCAATCATCTCACCCCGGGTCCCCACTTCATACAGGAGCCCGCTTTCATACAGCAAGCAAAACTGATAACACATCTGCTTGAGAAGGCAGCACCAAAATGGTTAAGCAAGTCAGCAGTGCTACATTTCTGGTAAGATTTTAGCAAACTGGAAAGGACAGGAGAGTTAGCCCAGCCACATATCTACTCTCTGACTCAGGAGAAAAATTTCAATTGTTTTATTAAAACATGCCTGAATTAGCAGAGCTACTTAAAAATGATCCACAACTCATATCGTATCTGGATTTGTGCAAATAATCTGTTCCTCAGTTCCTTGGCAAAGAAACAACAACAAAAAAAAAGGACAAAATCATTTTCTTTTGGTTCAAACATGATTAATTTTAAAGCGCAATTTAATTCCTGTATTTAAAGTTAGATATATTTATTAAAAAAATACCATTTCGGAAACAAAAAAGCTTTTTATTTAGAAAACAACCTTAATATTTTTTAAAGGAATCAGGTCTTTTTCAGCCAAAATAATTTGATGAACTCAACACAAATTTTGCCAGCAGATTCAGTAACCCAAATCTGCGTTCTTTCCGCACATAAATTGAAAGACCAAAACATTTCACCCAGCTCTAATTGCAGCTTTAGTCCTGAAAGATGTCCATGTTTCACTTCCCTGAGTTGGATGTGACATATTTTTCTTTACTTGCTCTTAATATCTTCCATGATATCAGGGAATGTGAATAGTAAACACTGAAAAGAAAATCTTACTTTTGTTATCTGATCTTTAATCCCAGCTTTCCCCTTTGTACATTATGTCTAGAGAGCTATGTTTTTCAAAAACATAAGGGAAGCTCATCTGCTAATCTGTCAACAAGCCATCCATCTGTAATGTCTGCTCTACATTTGTTTTGCTATGTCACTGTGCACCGAATGTTTGATGCAGATGTTTTGACACGAGTGGTAGAGCAAAATGAAATTTGTTGTTTCCTACCACCACCCTCAAACAAAGATTTATTTAAACAGTAAAATCTGCCCTGCAGAGTACTGCATGACAGTGAGTGACTTCTCCGTACCTTCAGCCAAGGTGTCGCCTTCCTGCTTTAAGGAAATCACACCAGCAAACATTATTAACATTCCAAACGTTTTATATCTTCTAAAAATATACAGAAGAGTGATTTGACTCTGATTTGCATATGTATGTTGGAATCCAATGCTCACCTTCTGTTAAAGACAGGCAAAAAAGATAGTTTGCAAAAGGCACCTCCCATTCGACAAGTAGCCCAAACACTCAAAGCCAAAACTGAAACACTCCTGTCTGTCCTGTGCGTTGCACCAGTACTTGTGCCAGACAGCTTACCACCTGAGGACAGATGGAAAGGCATCTGCTTCCTTTCAGACAGTGTCTTGCACCGAGCTCTGGGTTCCTGCTCCCTCAGACCACTTTCTTTAACTGCTTCTGCTTCAGGAGAGGGGAGGAAAAAGCCCAAATCCCTCTTTCCAGTAAATATTACATGGGCAGTGTGGCTCATGTAGAGATGGTTGGTGGGACACCCAAAACCAAAGTTTCAGGTTTGACTTATATTGTCAAGAGGTCAGGAGATATTTCAAGGCTATGTTTCCTGTAAAGGCGTATGAAGCCACATTGCCAGGGTGCTCCTGGGTTGCTGGTTGGTAGCCTGATGGCAGTTTTTATTCAAAACACCCCACCATGTGTAGAAAAGGGCCATATCACCTGGGAGGGGACTGGATCACGGCGTGCATGTGAGCCCATGCAGTGTGGGAGACACGGATGGGTGCTTGTGCCTGACTTGATACCCCAAGCCAGCCTGACTTGTTCTCTTCCTGGCGAAAACCAGGGCTGAGGGCTGTCCTCAAGAGTCTCTGCTAATGGTGGGGCCAGCAGGTGAGTTTGGACTTGGGAACAAACTCAGACCCATGCTTATGTGGTTACACACATACATCATAAGGGTAGAAATTCATCCCATTGAACAGTACTCATGGGTACACTCGAGCCACTGGGTTGAGACAGGCTCCTCCCAGAAGCAATGCCGCACCTTAGAGTCAAAATGAATCACACCCTGGAGCACCTCTTTCACCACAGGCTCTCAAAAACCCTTACCATCTTAAACTAGATATTTAAAGGTAGATGGAATTAGCTTAGCCATAGTTTCAACACCAGTACATTTTACCGTTTTTTTTAAGTGCGTTTCTATCCCTTTTCAGTGCAAACAGGATCCTTGAAAATATTTTCTCTTAAATTTCCAGTGGAGAGAACTAAGTCACAGTCACATTTCCGAGCTTGGTCAAAGTGTCCCCAGCAGCCATCTAGGGAAGGGTTTTTAGGTGTGAGAAAACTCTCAACCTGTGGAGGCATAAAATGAATTCACGACTGTGAAGATGATGCCACCTGGACTACTTCCAGAGGCCCTACAATCATCATAAACTCTCGCATGGCTGCCAGTCAACAGCTTGCAGCTGAGGCAGGTTTTCTGCTATCCAGCTGGGAGGATGAGATACATCAGGAGAGGCAGATTGGGAGCAGGGAAAATGAGAAGGAGAGAAAACAGGAGAGAGAGCAAAGGACTGCTGTCTTCTAGCACTGAGTCTCATTGCACGAGTAGGTTCAGTAAGCTGGAAGACCCAGTAATATTTTTATTACTTTACACCACCTGATCCTTTGATCCAGATCGGCTCTTCAAGTCATTGCATCTCCCCAGCGCTGTAAGCATAAGCATGCTTGACTCTGTCCCATTTCCTATTTTTACATCCACATTTCCTCGGTGTACTCGCCACCAGAAAAATGAACATTAAGCCAAAATGACATTTTTTGGAACCACCATGTTTGTTGGAGAGTTGCAGACAATGCAACTGCCTCTGTTTCCTTCTCGAGCTAAGTGGCTACAAAGATAAAGAAGCAGTATGTGTCTTGAGAGGAACCAGTTAAGAGGTTTTTCACTGTAAAAAATGTCATATGAGACCCTGAAGGAAGAATTGCCGACTTTCTAGTTCCATTACCTGTGCTGGCTGCTCTCCTGATTTCAGGGTTTCAAGGGCTGATAATATCAAAGTTGACTAACCTTTTAATACAACTGTTATTATTGCTGCTTATCCAAGAAGTGTACATTATCTGAGGAATGAACTGTGGTTATCTGAAATGTGATAACAAACACCTCTTTTCTGTTCAGGGATTCTTAGTCACTCTCCCATCCCTAAACCTGCTCTTGTAGTTTGGAGGGGGGGGGGGAGTGGGGACTGTGCTCTGTGGATTTTCGTTTCCCTGACGCAGTGCACAGCCAGTTCAAGCTAGCAAAATTAAAGAAGTGCTCTGGCTGCTTCAGCTACTTTCAGAGCCTGAGAATGATTTGGTTTCAAATCAGAAAAATCACCACTGATCCATTAAAGAGAACCCACTGTATGAGTGCTAAATGACTCAAAGAGGAAATTAAGAACTAGCAGGTGGCACAAGAAGTTCTATATGGCTCCAGAAGTACCAATTTAATCTGGCTGGCTTTTCCCAAAATTAGCAGAGACAAGAATCATGTAAATCAAGATGAAGTTTTTCCTCACAAATCAGTCCTTTCCTGGACGTGCTTTTACTTTGAACTCTTTGGAATTGCTTTGCCTCTCTAGGGATGAAAGTATTAAGTACCAGGAAACAACTCTAGCGTTCAAGTGTGCTTTCACCAGAGTCCAGGGGCAAAAGAGAATGGCTGTGCAAGGCATTGTGTCCTTCTGTAGGCACTTCCAAACAATGCTGATCTTCTTTTCTTGTTGACATGTTGCATTGTAGACTCCTGTCTATTGTGTAATTCTCTGTCCCGTCTTTCAGCATTTCCCTTCCTCTTGGAACCTGCATTTGGGATCTTTTTTCAGTGGCTGCTTCCCAGAATTCATTCCATTTCAATATTCCCTCTCCATGCGTCAAAGGGCCATGGGGGTAATTCTTCCATTTCCATGGGTCCAGAGGGATGCAAGTTTTTAATTCTTGTGATTGAATTGGTACATCTACTTTTAGGTGGTGGGGTTTTTTTTGGTCAGGGGCATAATTTGAAGTGCATCTCCAGGCTGTCCCCACTGAATGTGCACTGATTCACAACACAGAGTGGGCTCAGAGCACAAAAACTGGATTCCTTTCAAATGAAGCTGTTGCAGAAGGTGAGCCTAGGGAGCCAACCTGCTCCAGCAGCTAATGGACATGCTGTGCATGGCCCAGACGAGAACCAGTGCGAAGTAAACCCCCCCCGAAGAGTAGGGATGCCAGGACCTCAGCCACAACTGGTTTGCTTCACAAACCTCCTCCTGCTGATCTGCACCACCTGCTAATGCAGATGCAGGCAGCAGATGCTATAGGAAGTCTAGGCTAAAGTCTGAGCCTAAAATCTTTAAAATGGGTATAAAAAGAACTTACTTAAAGCAACGGAAAAGGTGTCTAGCAGTTGTGCTTTATAAATCTTATCTTTGTGTGAATACAGTTAACCTGCAATACAAGCGGTCCCAGAAGCACAGCTTATTCCTGATGTAACCTGAGTTTACATTTGGTCTTTTACTAGTATAAATATTTTTGTAAAACAGGCCAGATCACAACTGGCACAGTTCTCATGGTAAGCTTTTAAGTCTAAACTGTTCACAGAGTGAAAAAGATTCTGTCCTTGATCCACAGCCTAAGCAACTAGCATAAGAGCACTGTAAAACTGATCCTCTGAAGACTGAGGAAGACTGTGTTCCCATTGAAACAGAGATCAAGGCTGGGCAGAACATCTGAAGGATGTTCACTGCTGGGCCAGAGCCAAGTCTGTGACCTCTCATGAGGACCTCTAAAACTGTGGTGATTAGGGAACAGGTGATTTTGTATGCTAAATATTTAAGTTGCTCTCCTAACAGCTAGTGGAAAATTTAGCATGGGAAAAATTCCCCCATTACCTTTGAGGAAACCACTAAGTGTGAAACTTCCACAAAGATATCATATAATGAAATTCTTTTAAGATACTACAGATCATAGAATCATAGAATCATAGAATGGTTAGAGTTGGAAGGGACCTTAAAGATCATCGAGTTCCAACCCCCCTGCCATGGGCAGGGACACCTTCCACTAGAGCAGGTTGCTCAAAGCCCCATCCAGCCTGGCCTTGGATGTCTTGTCATGTACAACATGACTTTTGGGGTTGGGCCTGGTTACCTTTTCACCGGTTTTATCCTGATGTGAAGCTGACTTACTATAGTACAGCTATTCCTGATTTACAGCACTGCAAGTGTTAAACGATCTGGCTACTTGGGTGTATGGATATTTCAAAAGGCATGAGGCCAATGGATAAATAGGCTTACTGAAGGATAACACTGATCTCTGAAATACAGTGTGGCATATCCCATTTCTATTATAAAATGAAAATTCACAAGAAAATAGAAGAAACGGCTCTATCTCCATTTACGGGAAGATATTTTACAGGATGTGACACAATTGGGAGCTGGCAACTCTCTCTGTCAGATCCATAGATCTAATACCGTTTCAAAATTATTCCCTATATTACTGCCTTCATGCCTCCTATTCCAAGAAACTAGGGCTCTGATCTAAGAACAAATTGCTTTTGAAGAAGGCAGTTATTAGTGCGTAAGCTCATATGTTGACGATGTGCTTAAATGCTTTCCTGAACTGAGCCCTGGAACTTGTGGAATATGACATAAAAAGTCCAGGGCATTGATTTGTAGAGGAGCTGTCCTCATTGCACCGTATTTATTTGCTCATCAGCACTATTCACACAACGTATTGGTTCACCTCACTCTTATTATTTAAGCTAGTGCTCCTACCTGCCCCTAGCCAGTAACCTTTGCTATTCACAGCTTATTGGTTTTCAGCCCAGTCTCTTTGTTTAAAATTTTGATTTGCCAAACCGGAGGACAGAAATAATGTCATGTGAAACTGGTGGCCGTCTGCACCATACAAATAAAGAGCATTAAAATGCCACAGAGAATAAAATGAACACTGCATGCACCAAAAGCAATAGCCAAAATACTTGGCAGACATTCGCTCTACTGAAAATTAGAGCAAACTTTCAACATGTTTGCAAGCAGGCAAATTGTGGTGAATACTGCACAAATCTTCTGAATTTTGAATAACTTTCATATTAACTTTGACAGCACTCAGAGTGGGTCTTGTCTGATGTACCAAGTTTATACAATGGGTTTACACCTTTTCATATGACTTTTGTATTATTCTTATTAATTATTTGTACTTTGGTGATTTGTAAGAGCCCTGGGTATGGACTAGGACCTGGGGGAACACTGTACAGACACAGAAAAAGACCATGCATGGAAATGTTAAAAGTAATCTGCAAGTTGCACTGTATCTGAATATGCTGTACTTTGGGAATGACTTTGTAAGCATTTTTTCAAAGCATCTACCACTCAGCAGACTGACATACCGTTGGGAAGGCTCTGCCT
Source organism: Limosa lapponica baueri (assembly GCA_002844005.1). Taxonomy (NCBI): domain Eukaryota; kingdom Metazoa; phylum Chordata; class Aves; order Charadriiformes; family Scolopacidae; genus Limosa; species Limosa lapponica. Next base: position 435,910 of record KZ505982.1, read on the forward strand.
GACAGCATGCATTCATATTAGACATAGTAAATTTAAAACTCTCTCCCATATTACACAGTAGTGTTAGGCCTTTTGAGTTCTGGTAAAATGAAAATGTCTCAAGACTGTTATACTTCTGCTAAGCATTTTTTAAAGGCTAAAAGAAAGAAAATAATGTACAGAACTACATACTCTTATAATTCAACTATATAGCTGTGTCATATTAAACTGTGACAAGGATTCCTAAAAAAAATCAGACTCTGAAATAATTCTCCATTTATGATTCACACAAACATGTTTTATTGTTAGCACTCTGCAGATCAAAGAAAGAACATGTAGAAAAGCTGGGGAGAGTTTCTTTGCTCACTGGAATGAGAGTTTTGTGAATATAAAGCACAAGAGAAGCCTCTTTATTTAGAAGCCTCTTTAGTAGCTGAGTCACGTACATATTGTTGGACATGAAGGACAGTCTTAAAACAGACTGGCAAAATCTTGCCTTCCAGGGTTATTATTTCTTTAATTGAAAATATCACCAGTGTTTTCATTATTATAGTAAAGGGCAGGCAGTGAGTTCAGTACCTTGGTTGGCATATTTCCATGGTAATTTTGCAGAAATGCTGTAGGATAACATATCAACCAGAAAATAAGCAATCGGCGAGCTTTTTCAATTTTTACGCGAGTGTGTGCCTGCTGTCCTCACTGCCAGCATGTCTGAGCCCCTCTCTGCCTTGTGTGGGTGTTTCCTTTGCACGAGAGGCTTCGCTGGGACCGAGGGGGCAGACTCAGCATGACAGCACAGGGTGCCAAGAGCCATACCTGCACCCGGAGTGAGGACAGGTACCTCCAATCCTTTCACTTCCTTTCTCTCCAGCTCCCATCCTCCTGGAGCAGGGTGGATGTCCCCAGCGCTGGATGTCTCCAGCCTGAGAGAAGATGGAGCCACAGCAGCAGACAGCTGGGCTGCTGGTAGCAGGGAGGGAGACCACCTCCAGCCCAAAAATGGTGAAACCTCCAGGAGGGCATGTCAGTGTGGCATGCATGATGAGGGGCCAGCATGAGACCAAGGGCACCTGGCAGAATGCTGATCCACTCTTGATGCCTCTCCCCATGACAGGTTCCACCTGAAAAGTCCCCTGACTAAACTACAAGGGACACTGCATGACTTATAAAATAGCACTGCATTTGTAATGAGTCCTGCTTAAAGCCATACAGAACGGGGACCCCACAGTGACCCCAGCAGGGACAGGGTGAGATGTCCGTTGCCACGCTCCTAACTTCTGCATGCCATGAGTTGGGGACACCTGAGTCTGAAAATCCCATCTCTTTCACCCTGGGTGGACTAGGTCTGCATCCACGACTCAAGATGTGGGAGCACTGAGGACTTATACCGGTGGATGATACAGTTTCTCTTTTATTCTGTACCCTCTTTGTAATAACACCTAATGCTCGCTTTGTCTTTTTGACCACTAATAAGCAGGGAGCAAATGTTAACACTTTCCTGAGACAGAAGTTAGGTAGAGGCATTATGAAGTATGTATGTATGCAGATGGTCTTATTTTTTCTCTTGTGTCTCACTTTGCGTATTTTGATAGTGAATTCCTGGTCCCTGTGTGGTTTTTTGTTCGTCTGCAAGAGTTGGCTCCTTTTCATGACCCTGTAACTCAATCTTGTAAGATCTTCATGCAACTTGTCTCAGTTGCCTTTAGGTTTACTATCCTAAATAATTTTTAATTACCCCTAGACATTGCTACCTTGGTACCACCCCTTTTACTAGGTCATTTATGAAGATACTGACCTATACAGGTGTCTATGGGTACCTTCAGGTAGCCTTTCTCCATTGTGTAAATTAATCACTTCTTCCTTGTCTTCTTTTCCCATCTTTTAATCAAACATTAATCTGGATTTCCACTCTGATTCCATACCAACTGATTTTCTTTGAGAGTTTTAAATTGAAGGTTTTGAAAAATCGAATCCACTATTTTAACCAGACAACCTTTACCTGCTGCCTGCTTGCGGACAAGAATCCCTAACTTTTAGGTTAGGCTCTAGCCAGATTCCTGAAATAAACTGCACGTTTAAAGCAAATGTTTTTAATTTTTCTGTCTTCATATAGTCCCTGGGGATATCATAACAATAAACAAGCAAAGCAAACTTTTCACTCTGGCCTGAAGTACGACTTTCTACTTTAAATGCGCCAAGTTTTGTGAATTAGTTTATTTGCCCAGTTATGTCGCCATGCTGCGTGCATGTCTAGTTACCTGATTTGTGGGGGTAATCAGGTACTCAAATGACCTAAACTGAGCAATTACTGGTGCTGGCAGATTATAGATGGAAAACTAAGACCAGGCCATAAAAATTTGATCCTTTATGTCCATAGTCATAATAAAACAGTTATGGTCGGTGATTGATTATAGGAATATTAAAATGCAGAAAAAGAAAAAAAGCTGTTTTAAATTGTATTGTATTCTCATGTTTAGGGGGAAAGAATGATTGCCATTATCTTGACATGTTTATCACTTTGAGGCTGAGCCAGTCGTTATTGTGTGAGTTCATTCTGTCCTGTAGCTGACAAATGCTATCATGTACTATAAAAATCATTATGGCTCACTTTTGCAGCTGTAATAAAACAGCAAAGCAAATACAGTAACCATTTATATTTAAGACTTTAGTCCTAGCACACATCCAGTAAGACAGTGGCTTTAAAGTTTAGACAGAAAACAAGCCAGATTCTCAACTTGGTTGCACAGGTTTTATTCCAGAATTGATCTCAATGGCAATCATTGTCATTTGTGCAAGAAAAAAAAAAAACAGAATCAGAGGCAATATATTAACACCATCTACTGTTGATCGCAACTGTTTGTCAAGGACTCAACTATATTTTTTAGCTTATATCTGCTTCTTTCTTTTGGAGTGAGCCTCAGAGGTCTGAAAGTGTTCCCTGGCTGCACCTCCTATCTGAATTTTCTTTCCATAGCACGTTTTGCAGCTACTGTTTCCACGGAGGAGTTCTGCAGGGCCTTCTTCTCTGAGCACTGCCCCATGGGTGTGTGAAGACTGCTGCCACATCTCACTGTTGTGCTCAAACCCTATTCCCTCAGTTGTCCCAACAACCTAACAGTGATGTACATCTCGGGGTTATGCTCTGGCATGCACCAGACTGCTCCCTTACCAGGATGCCAGGATACAGTCAGACACTGCTGCCGGGGGTAACCAAAACAGCCTTAGAGATGTCCATTTCTAGCACTTTTTCCCTGTAGGTAGAATCACAGAATGGTTTGGGTTGGAAGGGACCTTAAAGATCACTGAGTTCCTACCTGCCTACCATGGGCAGGGACAATACATGCATCAATTCAGCAGTATGATCAGAGTCATCTCTACCACAATTCCTACTCTTCTAGGAGCAACGTGGGGTTTTTTGTGTGCCTCAGTCATGCTCCTCAACTAGGACCAGATGTACATCATGTTCATGTCAATTTGCACCTTCCCTTCAGAGTCTGCTGCCACCGTCCCACCCAACGGATTTAGGGGCTGAAACGGTTGAGCAATCTCACATGCCCCACATGTTTTGCTTTGTTCCACATTCACCGTGCTTAAAAATACTTGAAATATCTTTTGGTTTTGATCACAGAAACTAAATCAGGAAAATTTTACACCCCTCATTTAGCTTTCACACCCAAAAAAAAAAGTCAGATCGAAACTGTAACATAGCTGTGGACACCTGCAGCATCAAAAGACACAGATGGCCTTTGCTTGCATTTATAAAAAGACAGGTGTGCTCCAAGAAGTGAGATCAATGGGTTCCATCTCGTTTTCTCATTTCAGGTTGCCAGAATTCCAAAGTCTAAAAGCATGCCAAGCAAACAGAGAAGATAAATGCACAACATTCAACTATATCAAGGGGCTCCAGGGCCAATCTCAGCACTTCACACCAGTGCCTTCATGGATTCACCTCCCATCAAGGGTATGCGTGAGGGCTGATTTGGTAGGATGACCAAATTCGGCACCTTACAGGATCAGGTGTGAGTCAGCATCCTTGGAAGAGCCAACCTCATTTGCAATGGACTGGAAAAATATAAGAAAAATCTCATATCCTGGACACTTCTTCCATGGTTAAACACCCTCCAGATGATTCACCAGAGCCTGTAGCAGCTTAACTCTCTTAAAGTCACCATTCATGGATGATGTTAGTCTCCACACATTATATTCTTATGGCAATAAAATAATGACAAATAAGCACCTGTGACAGAACAGCAGCCCCTATAGCACTGTATTAGAACAGTCTGATGAGCTATGTTTTCTATATGCGTACGCTGCTGTTGTGTGTTATGGGGGCTGTAAGCAAAAGCAAGAAGAATTACTCAGGATCAACTACCACCACCTCCTTGTACTCATTTTGGATAAGTTAAGAGGCAATAGTCACATTTTTTGCTCTGGATATTCTTTATATTACCTCTGAGAAGCTCCTAGAAGCAATGCTGAGAACCAGGGCCAAAGACCAGCAATGGAGAACAGCCAAGTGATGACTTTCGGGTGGTAGTGCAGGTAAAGCCAAATGAAACAGGCACACACAAAAGCATGTAAAGAGTTTATGCCTGCTTCACCAACACCAGGGAAAGAAGCTTCTTTCAGTCTGATGGATATGTTGATAGTCTGCAGTTTTAAAACCTTTTCATTTCAACAGCTTGCAAACTACACTGTTGAAAAAGCAAAGACTTGGTGTGTGACTGTCTGTAGACATTACCAGCGAGAAGAACCATGGGTCTATAAACATCACCCTTAGCAAGAAGAACAATGGGTAGCAAGTCCAGTTAGGTAGGCTAGGTAAATACATTGCCACAAAGTACTGAGGCTCATCTGAAAAGTAGAAAAAAAAATCCTACCTTGGGAGAAATAAAGACATTTACAGCATAATGCATCAAGCAGTGCCAGAAAAGCTAGCAGGGATCAGCTCCTAGCAGCTGATCCAGTAACCATTTGTTCAGAACGTCTTTTAGCCAGAACAAAACAAAAAGTACTTTTAAACTCCTTTCCCTTTTTTTTTCCTGTGTGCCTCAGGAATATAACCACATGAAATGCTTCAGCACTGATTGGCAAGTTTCTGTATTGATTGGCTTCAGAGTCTGATTAGATAAGACAGAGCCAACTAATGAGAGCCGCTAGAAAAATCTACTGGAGTATTATCTGCTGAGATAAACTCCCAAAACCCCCAAACCAGTCTATTTAGTAGATCTTTTATCTAAACATATCCTGATATTGCTGACAGTATTGTGCACAAACAAAACATGGATACTAACAAAAGGGTTTTGTAAAAAAAGATGACTACTGTCCTGGAGAGAAAAAGAAAGCAGATAGCCTGGACTTTAAATCCAGAAGTAAGAAGTGGAAGACTGGCATTAACACTTGGTATTCCTTACCTGCAACGCAAACTCTCCTCTCACCCCCAAAACCCAAAAAGGGAACTCTAGGATATTTTTGTTAGATGCCTCCCGTCCCATCACATTAACAACATTAGCCGCTACTTCATTTTTCAGAGGATTAGCTGGATATTGGATGCTCTGTCTAGCAATAATGCTTTTCTTAAGCCGTGTTTTCTGCTTATCTTCCTTCTTTTTACTTTGTTGCACTGTTTTTCAGCTATTGTACTGGATCTGCCTGAAGCCCTCCCTCAGTTTTCACACAGCTCTTTTGGAAGTGAAAAATCTTGCTGACTCGGTAGGGGTTTTGGCTGATTAAAAACTAAGTAAGGGAGGCAGGGCAAAGCCTGGTGTTTGTGCTTCAGCCTTTCCCTGTTCAGTCCCTCTTTCAGCCCTGCTCTTTATTTTCCACAGGGTGGAAATACCAGTTGTTGGAAGTGATTTGGGGGTCTGTAGGACATGAGGGGAACATCCTGTGATACACAATCTGTGGGGATCTACAAGAGGCACAGCACTCATTTAAGGCAGATGTCCAGGAAAGAATCCAGCCCAGCCCTGAGCTCGTGCATCAACCTGAAATAATTAATAAGTCTGAAGAGGAAAAAAGGAGTTTGAACAAACCGTGCGCTCTGAATTTCCTCAGAGGAGTTTGCCTGGGAAAGGCAAGAAGCATTCCTCACCCTGCTCTGGCTCACACTGACAGGAGGTTAAGCCGCAGGGATGTTCCAGAGTACTCAACTAGGCAAGGGGTTTTCAGAGCTGTTATCTATTTTAAAATAAACATTCCAGTGTGTATTGTTATCATATTTTGTCCTGCACTAGTCATTTAGGAAAAGAAAAAAACCTAAGGGCTTCTGAATGTCACTTACAGAGGGGTATTTGTATATCATCTGGCTCACATACAAAAAAGAAAATATATATGTAGTCTGTCCACTCTTCTGTTCAGGTTTTTTCTTAAGACTTCATTTCCCAAGAAGGCAATTACTCCTTGAGACTGATGAAACAGGGTGATTATTAGGAATACACAGCAAGGCAGATGGAAGCCTCTTCTAAGATTCTTCCTTTTTGGGGTTGTCATTACACCAATTAAAGGTCTCTCACCTAATATCTCAAGTCCAGAAACTCCAAATCATCCACAAGAAATTTCAAATTATTTCAGACAGCCTTCCCCTTCGTTTATGTACAGCTTGCCATAATAACACAGTTCTCTGTGCGCCCCACACTCTGCTCACAGACCTTATGGCCCCAGATCTGGAATGCTGATGCTGCCTGCAGAGCTCACACAGTACAGTCATGGTTTGAGTTTTTTATTGAGGTTAAGTAGTGTATGGATTCCTTAGATAACAAAGCAGCAGCAAAGCCGAGTGCACTTCTACTGCCTCAAAACAAGAGTGGCAGGAAACAACCAACTGGCTGTGTAAGAGCTTCAAACTCTTGGCCACCACTGAGATCCAGGTAGCTGAGCAGACAGGCTGAGCTTTGTTTCCATTTGGTTCCTAACACAGCAGCAGTACACGTTCAAAGCTGCTGTTATCTTAACAATCCTGTAATAAAAGTTTGGCCTTCCATGCCGGTGCAAAGGTTATCAACTTGTTTCTGAAGCACGAATTCACTATAAATCTCCAAGAGAGCTGGGACAACTGAGGTGGCCCCTTCGCAGGTGACAAGGGGAGAGGGCTGGTCTCCAGAATGCCAAGCAGCTGGTGAGGAGGTCGAACTCCAACCTCACATTCCCTCCAAAGGGAAAAATGTTGATTTATCTATGCCACTTCACATAGGTTATCGTGTTAAAAGGAGAAAGCCTTTTGGAAATCCCAGGGATTTGTATCTCCGCTTGGATATCTCTCAGATTTGGAAATGGGAGCTCCTTTGTGGGATCATGCATAGACAAGTCACTAATATGAAGCTTATCCTGGATTTTGTCTTCATTTTGACTTCTCCCGACTAGAGGACGGGCAGTTTTTCAAGGGCTCACTTCCCAGGTAGAGGTAAAGAAAATGGGTGCCCAAGTGCTAAGAGGACTTCAGAAATTGGCATGTGGATGCACCTACTCACTTTGGTGCTTTAGCAGGAGCTGGGAAATTCTGAAAACCTGCAACTGATTGTGGGCTCTGAGTCCTTTAGAAAAATCTGGCCCTTAAAGCTGTGTAATTGTTGAACGGTTTATAATTACCCACAGATCTAAATTGTGAGTTACAGACAAAGACTAAGGATTTCCTTGGCTGCTGAACTTTGAAAGCTGCTATATTTTTTTCCAATGACTTATTTATGTCTAAACTGCAAGGTTCAGTTGTCTATTTATAAGATTTATTAATAGGAGCAAAAATCTCAAGCATGAATTTAAGCAAAACCCAAGAAGGGGTAATATACATTTTCTAAAATTTGAAGCCATTTGCAAATCACTCAAGGACTTTGCACCTTTGATATGAATGAGTCAATTCTAACATACTGCATTAGCAAAGAGTAGTTTCACATACTGAAATTGAGGCACACACTATGAAAACAAAAACAGCCTATATTCTGTGTCCAGAAGTGCTTTGCATCCTGAATTGGACAGAACAAATGAAGACAAGAGTCTGCAATCTTTACTCAAAAGAAACTGAGCTGAAGTTGAAATTGGCTCAGCAGATAGCAGCTAGTAGTAGGAGAATGGGAATTACATCAGGTCATATTTAAACCATGTATCCCATGATGAATTTATTCACAGCCAACAAAAACAAGAGTCTAACATTTTGTTCTCGTATATGCTGTCTGCTCTAAGGGTGTCTAAAAATCTGTCTGTTGAAGAAGTAAAGCACCACTGGACTTTGTTTTCCTTCCAGATCTGCATTCTTGCCTTAAAGCAATTGTATTCATTAACACTATATTAATGAGTTACTTAATTTGGGTATTCTGGAAAAAACAGAACACATTTGCTACCAAGTGTGCCCTTTCCACGTGGAAAATCATTAAAACCTCAGAGACATTTCAGCTCTGATGGGAGGTGTCTTTCACTAAGTTGAATCAAACCATGCATATGAGGAAATGTTGACAGAATGTTGCTGAGTTGTAAATTACCTACAAATGTGAAATTGTTCTGTGTTAACTGTGGTGTTGCTTAAAATAATATTTGCTGATGATTTATCTCCTGAAGTCACATAGGTAATGATGCTGTTTCCCTCATTTCAGCTTCCTCTTTGTACAATAAGATATTTTCCCTGAGAACTTATGTTGTATTGGATCCTGTCTTTTCTTACCTTAGTTCTAATGTCTGCTCATTGACACGGTTTAATTCTCATTGGTAATAATTAAAGAGAGTGCGTATTCACATTGGTACGTGTCCTGTTTGTTGTATTCAAATGCAATTATTAAAATGGAGTACCACTGTGAAATGCAACTATGTGAAAAACTCTTACAGCATTCCACCTTTGCTGTTACACTGAATGCTGGAGCCAAACTGCTTAGTTGGGAAGTAAAAGTTGGGATTTATTTATTGTAATGTGGTAAAGTAAAGTGAAATACAAAAAAATCAATGTAGACTTTAATTATGATGTGAAGCTTTTGACTGAGAATTACTTGTTTTGATGGGCAAGAAGGAATTTATTTAGTTTGCCTGTCCAATACCAGAATGAGCTTGCAAGGCAGGAGTTAACCCAAATAAATCTGCTCAGCATGAGCAGCAGTTCACCTGGAGCTCCCTGGACCCTTTCTGCATTAGGAGCTGTCTGAAAGCAGCCAACGATCAAAGGAAAATACAAGAATCACAGCAGCCGATCTCTTACTTTTAGACTGCTAAAGGCATGGAGTACTTCCAGAGCTCTGACTGAATCTCTAAGTCCTTGCTTAATTTTTACTGAGTTCTTAAATGGGGCACATTCTGGTTGCACTAAAACAAAGTTCATGCTGTGAGTTGTGTCCATCACACACAGAGCTGCATATCCCACCTCTGCAGGGACAGGCTCTCAGTTAGCCCCTGAAGATGCAGCCCTGTCTTTGTACATTTATTTCCGTATTTTATTAATAATGTTGTGCTGTGGCCAGCGAAATCAGAAACAGGCTGGAGTACAGCTTTGATGGCTAGCCCAGTCTTTCTATGAAATTTGGGTTAAACCCTTTGCAACTTCTGCTAGCAGGGAGAAAAAGGATGGTCTCACAGCTCAGGCTGTTGAATGCTGCTTTAAAGAACTGGATCTACCCCTGCTGCTGCGGCAAGTTTTCTGTGTGATGTCAAATTAAGGAAACCAAACTTGTCACTCGAGTTCACTAATCACTTGCGCCTTTTTTTCCTGCATGCTCAGCTTGGTAATCAGAGGTCTGAAATGTTAAGCACTCACAAATGCAAATTAAGCCAGTGGAAACAGGCCTGAATATATCTGTGCTACACAATGCAGAGCAGAGCAAGGGTAGGCTTCATCTCACCCAAAACCTTTATCAACACCCTACCTATAATCAGTGGAGGAAAAAGGACAGGTTTGTGTCTGTCTCACTATGCACAATCCCTTAACATACATGGGGCACCTACAGGCAAAAGAGAGGGCGCAGAATTTTCAGACAGAGCTCAGGTGGAGACAGACCCACTGGTGGAGATGTCACTGCTGGTGAGTTGAGTCCTGCCGTAGAAGGTTCAAAGGTAGCAGGATGGTGGTGGTGGATCCTGATCTTAAATTTTTCATGTGTCTGTTCCCTGTGTGTAGAATAGAGGGGTCGGTTTCCCCCTTGTGAAGAGTAATAAGCAAAGCACAGGAAAAAGACCGTTGTTAAACCAGAGCATACATTGCAGAAGACATGAGGTCACACCTTGACTAGAGAGGACGAAACAAGTCCTCAAAGTCCTCAAGGAAGAGGAAATAGCCCCAAGTTGCGCCAGGGGAGGTTCAGATTGGATATTAGGAAAAATTTTTACACTGAAAGGGTTATTAAGCATTGGAATGGGCTGCCCAGGGAAGTGGTTGAGGCACCATCTCTGGAGGTATTTAAAAGACTGGTTGACATAGTGCTTACTGACATGGTTTAGTGATGGTTTTTATCAGAGTTAGGTTGATGGTTGGACTAAATGATCTTAAAGGTCCCTTCCAACCTAGAAAATTCCATGATGCTATGAAGGCAAGGGTACATTATCTGAACTGAGGAGGCTCAGCACACACAGTGACCAGCGTTTCCTAATGGGACTGATGGGTTTTGCAAGAGCTGCAAAAACCTTTTAATCTGCTTTTAATACACTGTGACCTCTGTGCATTTGAGTCCACCAGCTGACTGTTTCTCCCTCTCCAGCCAGAAGACTGCTGCAGAGACTGTAGAAGTTGACAGGTATAGAAGTTGTACCTTGCTTTGTAAAGAAAATTCAGTTTCCTATATGACCCTTGCATTTGTATCAAATATCAGCTCCGCGACACTGAAAGTCCTCTTACCAAAGATCAAAATTTAGTTCCTTTTATTGCATTACCTCCATTCTTCCCCTGATTCACCCACCCATAGGAAAATCATCTCCAAGCTGTGACAAGGGGCATTCACATACTATTCATGTAGGAGGGACTATTATTCATAAAGGCCCAGCATTTAATCAATATGGCAACAGCTGTAATAGCTTATGCTAGCATGGAAAAAAGTAGTCAGATTCCCAAGTGGTTCAGGCTTTGAGAGTGGTTTACACTCAAGCTCCAGGGCCTCCACAGCTCTCAGATCTTTGCCAGTGCCTAATCAAGGCCTTTATCTTAATCAACAGAGCCACCGATGGATTAAAACCAAACAACATCTCCATGACACGCTGAGGCAAGTCTGATTTACTTGGGCATGCAACAACAACGCCAGAACTTTTCTGCCATAACCAGAAGCAGGAAGCAGTACATAAAAGCTCGCATTTAAAAAGAATATTAACACAGATATGAAAAATATGATTTTGGACACCCAGAAAGAGCAGCTCTTTGAAGTCCCACATCACTGAAGGCGGGAGCTTCCTAGTCTGTGGGGGCTGCGTCCTTCAAAGCAGTGCTACTTTACCACCATTGAAATACTACCATGACAGTCAAAACAGAAGAAAAAGATGCAAAGCTTACGTTTTCCTAGGGATTCAAATGATCAATAAAATCAAAGTACAGCAAAAGTACAATTGGGCTTCCCCAGCACAATTTCTGCATTAGAGTCAAAGCAGAATCTGTCATGGCATTTAGGAGGACGCTGAAAATGACATCCCTGGTATCTACTCGTGCTTCCAGGAGAACATCCAAAGGGCGTAGCTCCTCGGCAGCACCTTGGTGAAGCAGCCAGTACTTGACAGCCCACTGAGAACTGTCAGCTGCACCATTTGGCTCTAGGACTTTAATGAACTGCATAAATTAGCAGGGTGTAATTGCAAATATGATCCAAGGACAGTCTGAAAACGATTCTTGCTGAGTCTGAAGTGGGGTTAGGATGACATGTTTCCCTGACTCCTGGAAACAAGGGGGAATTTTAACCATTAATTTCCATGGCCAGATTGTCCTAATCCAGGATTTAATCCTTTTCCTGCAGTTCCCTCAGATTTGGAAACATTTATGCAAAAAAATACTCCAAACTCCTTCTTTTGATTTCCCTCAGCAGAAAGGCTGTTCAGCCTCTAGCGTGCCTTACAAAACCAGTCCCTGCGTAGGGAAGGTAAGATTAGGCCTTTAATGAGTACTTCATCCCAGGGATTGATTTTTGGTAATGGAATCTCTTTTGGTTATTTTTTATTTCCTTCCCTTTGTTATTTCTGTATTTTTATCCTTTTTTTTTTTTTTTTGTCCTGGCGTGTTTTCCAGATCCTGGATCCCATATTTAGTTTCCTGCACTTCTCCAATATTCATTCTAGCCATCCTGGTTGCTTGCCATGAGTATCGGTTTCTTTCCTTCTAGTTTTGGGGGCAGGGAGGGAGGAAAACTGTTTCCAGGCCAAGCAGCAGTGCCACTCTGGAGATCATTTGGCAGGTTGTGCAGCCTGAGAATGAATCAGTGCTTGCAATGCCTAAATCTTCCTCCGTTTCTCACTCTCTTCTAGGGAGCGAGGAAGAGGTGGTGCCAGTGCCTGCTGCATTTAGTAACACACGAAGTAAAAGTAAACAGTCAAGATCAAAATTATCTTGACTGCTATTCAAAAGCCAGGCAAATACTGTGGCGTAATGCTTGTCAATTACTGGAATTACTCATTTTTAGTAGATTTTAAGTGAATCAAACCACCTAGCCTATGCAGCAGCTGTAGCCTGATTCCCACAAGATGCCTCCAAGCCTCTCCTGTACCCAAAAAAAACTAATGGTGGCTGGTTACATTTTCTCTGTATTCCATGCTTGCTCTAACTTGTTCATTCTCCATCTGCAGCCACTGCTTGATGACTTTCTCTCTGAAGCTGTCCTTTCTGAATCCAATTTAGTAATACCCTCTTTTGACTTGAAATCGTGCATGCAAACGTACTAGTTTTCTTTCAGACCATGCTCTCAGTCTTGCTGTAGACCTTTAGATGAACACCTTAAATACACAGAAATCATATGCAGTACCTTAATGTTTCACCTGCCTTTACTTCTTCATCAAAACCCCTTTTTCATAGAATCATAGAATGATTAGAGTTGGAAGGGACCTTAAAGATCATTGAGTTCCAATCCTCCTGCCCTGGGCGGGGACACCTCCCACTAGACCAGGTTGCTCAAAGCCCCATCCAGCCTGCCCCTTGATGGGGCATCCACAACTTCCCTGGGCAACCTGTCTCACCACCCTCAAAGTAAAGAATTTCTTTCTAGTATCTAATCTAAATCTCCCCTCTTTCAGTTTAAAACCATTACCCCTCATCCTACCTCTACAGCTACAGATACAGACCTTTTCATCACCAAAGGTGGAAGGTTAGGAACCCGGTCGTGCAATGTTCACAGCCACTGCTGCAGAGTCACCAGCAGAGCTGGGTTTTTCAGACCAAGCATGGCAAATGGCTACAGCCAGCGTGGCTGTGGTACCTCTGCTCTGCTGGCCTTTGCACTTCCCAACATAGGCTCAGTCTCGCCTCCACCGATTCTCATAGGACGAGGGTAGAGTCTCAAAGGAAGTGAGTATGTTTCATGTCTCATCTTTCAAGGGTCAGTGCTTATACTCACAAATCCGTCCTCTTTGACATTATAATCTCTGGTTGTAAAATGGATTTAGTGGTTTAACATTAAAATTTCAGGCGCAGTTAAGGAAGGGATTGCAAAAGAGTTAATAAGCATAATAGTTTAACAAACTTTGGCAGAGAAGATTGAAAAACTCAAATGGTCTCCTGGTGAAAATAGTTTAGCCCTGGCTCTGCCAGTCTTTCCATTAAAAACTCTCTTAACTTTTTTCATTTTGTTTTTTAATTTGATCAGGTTTACTACTCCTGAGACTTAGGGATGTTTGAGCATGGGACAAAGCCAGTCAAATTTCAGGTAATTGTTTTGCAAGCTTTTACACTTCTGCCAGCACGTCTCAGACCTGACGTGTGATACCCTTGCTGTTTAACTCTGGGACCTCTGCTGAGCCGCTATCGACAGTTGTGACAAATGGTGTGGGTCTTTGTGGTGGACACAGACACATTAAGGAGCATCAGAAAATCACCAAATTCATTTTGCTGGTGACCTCACACACCACATATGAACTTTTGTCTTTGGAGGAGGTTGCATCCGTGTCCCCGTTTTCTCTTTCCCACTTGGTTCTCCAAGGTTTGTGTCTGGGATGTTTGACTGGAACATGTCTCAGGGCATGGTTACATGATGCTCTGCAGGAGGTGCAGGGATTCCTGCACTGGTTCCTCAGCAAAGGACCCTGCTTCTGATGATGCTAAAATGTTGGCAGCAAAAGTCACCCTAACATTAGATCACTTCCATCAGCAAATCCCTTCTCCCTCCAAAAATACACAACCATAGGAGGAGAAGCAGGCAAGAAGCCTGACCTAGGCTTGGAAGCACGTCCCCTTAACTGGCCCTCTGCAGAAGCATCTGTGCTCACTGAGACAAGGGGAGTGAGCATGGAGCAATTTTGGCTAACTAAGGCAAAAAATAAAAACGACTGAGGCTTCCATGCTTGCTAAAAACAGCAACTCCTCCACCTTTTGAAAGCAGAGTCAGCACTCCCTCCCACACTGGCTCAACGCCCTGGACTCAGCTCTGCTTCCAGCCCAGCACCTGGAGACATCAAGCTATTTCAAAGAAAGCAGCACAAGGTTCTTATTTTATCTCTTGTCACTCTGTATCTTTGTTAGATGTGATCAACAGGTCATTACAAAAAGAAAAAAAGTACTTCACTCATTGCTGTCTGTGCAGTGGACATCTGGCCACAATGTCTCCCCGATGCTCTGCTCTGCAATCACTGCTTGGAAAGGTCATGCTTATTGTTCCACACCACTATAATGCACAATGGGACTACATTAAAGGAAACCACAATAAAAGCGATAATCTGCTCCCACCAAACCCACTTCAAAGTGACTGGGCTCTTCATAGATAGCCAAGAGTACTTAGGTACACAAAGAATGCTAATGTATGACTTATAACAATGCTTATAGCAGATTAACAAAATAACCAAAAAAAAAAAAAAATCTGAACTCTTGGAGGAGATTGAAAACTTTAAATAATTCAACATCTGTAAGTAAAATAAAATCTCATTTTCAAATGCAGAGATATTGCAGGTCAAACACTGTCAGCAAGGAGATATTTGACCTGGACAAACAGAGCCAAGAAATGTACACTCTCACAATGAATTCACCATAATAGCCATTTTCAGAATTACAAGCAAGAACACCAATTGGTTCAAGTTGATTAACTCACTGGTGACATTATGCCCACTGTTGATACCAGGTGACAAGTCACACATCCATTGCCAGCACAAGAGATCAATGTTACCAGGTGGGTACTCAGCTCATGCATGTTTTTTTCCTGGGTGATTTCTCTCCCTCTGCTTTGTTCTGTCTTCATTAACAAAATAAAATAAAAGGCTTGGGGGGGGGAGGAGGGGCGGGGAGGGAAGGGGAAAGAATAGGAAAGAAGGATACAATGGAAGGAGACAGCATTATAGGAGCTAAGCCCAGGGCACTGCAGCACAGGATGGGTACTGCATGAGACACCACAAGAAGCCTTGTAAGGTAGGGAAGCAGAGCAAACCTCCTAGCAGAAATGTGTCAGCGTGGTTCTGAAACTGGCCTCCAGTGTGTTTGCATGCAGAGAAGGTAAAATAACATTAACTTGGTGCCTACACAGTGAAGGTGGGAGTTGTGTCATTTTCAAAGCATGGATGAGAGAGATGAATGAGATACACTGGAAAATTAGGGCAGTGAAGAAGAGATTCTGAAGCAAGCTGATGTGATGGTATCAATGGACTAATTTTGGGTGATCCTACAAAAACTAATAGGTACAATGGCAATGTTTATGGGAAGAAGCTGCATAACCACAGTGAAGCTTTAGGGAAAGCAAAGACGCTGCTCTGTCATAATCTCCTTTCATTAATTTACAGAAACAGAGGATTCACAGAGGGTCTGGACCTAGGACCAGGAATCAGGCAAGGTTAGAAGGGTCTTTCACCAACCTGGTCTAATGGGAGGTGCCCCTGGCCGTGGCAGGGGGTTGAAACTAGACGGTCTTTAAGGTCCCTTCCAATCCAAATCATTTTATGATTCTAAGATCAGTTCAGGAACACAAGGGGGTGTCAGTTCCTCTCCAGAAAATTTACCAATAAATTTGCTAAGGGGACAATTATGGCAATTGCTTGCCAATTAGCAAATAACAAATATGTGCATATATGTATAGCAACAATTTTCCGGAAAAGAAATCCTGCAGAACTGGAAGGCAAAGGGAGGTTAACCAACACAGTCTGTTGCAACTACTGTTTCTGAATTACTCATTTTGCATGCCCAAATGTGAAGCCTCTTAAAAGGCCTGGCTTTCAGAAGGGCTGAAAATTTCCTTTTATTCAAAAAGTGTAGCATGATGGGATCTTGGGTGTGAGTAAGATCTTAAATCACCAACCCATCCCATTTCAAAATCTTTTGTCTATATATTTTTCAACACCAAAAAGAGGTCACCCACTCCTGCTATCTCCCCACAGTAAATCATTCCTTACTCCTTTTTTAAGATCCTTTTCTTCTTAATGTTATGGAGTTTGAAGATAGACACGAAGTAATCTGTCAAATAGCCTGCTCTCTGCCATGTATATCATTGTTCATGCACTGGGAAAATAGTCTGTCATCCTGTATCTACACCATATCCTGCCTTTCCAGGCGAAAGAAAATAAGTCTGACTGTCACATCTCTGCGGCCATGGGTGACAGATGCCACGGCCACCCCATCCACTGGTGAGGACCTGCTGAAGCCATGGGGAGGTGGTAGGCCCATAAATCATGTTGGCCTTTTCCAACAGTTAGAGACAATGAAAGATGGGGGTGGCTTGGAAAAGAAGTGCAGAGCAAAGCAGAGAAGATACAGGGACGAGTGAGAGCCAGGATAATTGTTTGGAAAAAAAGAAAGAGTAATGTAAAAATGCATATTTTACTGTTTGAGGGTGGGGGGATGTATCTGTGTGCACTTGCCTCTACCCTCTCCTGGAAAGAGGAGGAACTGCTGCCCTGCTACAGCGAGAGCAAAAGAATAACTTCTTGCAAGTAAGCCATTGCATTGGGCAAACACAAAACTCCAGAGAGGCTGCTCAGCTGCCAGTGTGCAAGCTGGAATGCCTGTCTTCCTGCATTCTGGTACCGGTTTTGATGTGGGGAGTTCCGTTTCCCACTTTTTCAGTCCCTTCTTTCCCGAGGTCCCTCCAGTCCCTGTTGGGAGGACTGGCCTCCTCCACAGGCACTGGTGCTCAGTCGTCCTGGGAGCCCTCAGAGCCACAGCAGATGTATGTGGACACCATGGTCCTACAGAGAGGTAAGGGCCCTGCTGGTGCCACCTGCCAATGCATGAGGCAGGCACGTAGCACTAACAGCACCATCTCCCACAGGTCAAAAAGGAGGAATTTGAGGGGTCTGAAAAGGATGCTGCCTACAACAGGTTGCACTCATGCACTTGTGTGTCTCTGGGCTTGTAAAGCAGTGGAAAAGTGAAAGAGACCATGAGGAGTTGAACCAAACATTATAGCTGCAAGGGCAATGAGCGTAAGGGGCTCCTCCTTATCCTAAAGCATTCCTCCATCATCAAGGGGATGAAGAGCCTTTCTCTCCCAAAGGACTCAGGGCACTGGCAGCCCTTCTCTAGAGCGCTGAATGTCCATATACGACCATGCAGTGGAAATAAAATAAACTCACAAGTTAGCTCAGTTTATGCACAGGATACCTGCTCCAGGGAGAAGCATGGCATCCACTTTGCCTCTTTGTCATCACTGAGGGAGCAGTCACAGCAAGAAGTGTGACAAAACCTAAATGAGCAGGGAGAAGCCGAGAAAGAGTGAGCATACCGAGAGCTTTAAAGAGATTATTTGTGTCCAAGTTTCATTTCCGAGGCGTACTCGCTGGTAAGTGGGTGCAGCACCAACATCTACGCCAGCGGTTAGCTTGGCCTCTGATCTAAATACAGTGCACTCTATTTTCTTTGTAAATTCATCTTGCGTTATGGCATATCTGCTTACATTTTAAAACTACCGAAGGAGTAAATAATTCGCTCTTTTTGACAGGCATACTGGGAGTTTCAGTCTGTTACCCATTTGCTTTAAATATCAGGCCGTAAAACTGTGCTTGAGTTTTTGGCTGACATCACGGTTAATGATGCACTGTGCCTATTCTCTGGTTATGGAGGAATTCTCACATTATTTCTGGGGTAAGCTAATAATGAATGTTACTCAGAACAAATCTTAAGTTTGTGGTTGACTTGCTGCCAATGTAGGAAATCGTGTTACGACCGTTATCTCAATCTATCTCCTCCCTCTCAAGCACAAAGTTTTAATATTCATTCCAATGCAATTGGTGCAAGGAACCACCTTGGCACCTCATCTTCCCAGGGTTTTTTGGAGCACCATCATATTTCTTATGTTCAGCTCCATGCTCTTCTCTGCTTTGCAAAATTTCCTGCAGCAATTCTCATCCAATGAACCTGCCTTAAATGCGATCATTTAAATGGATTTAATTGCACTTTTTAGCCCCAGAACAGAGACAGAAACAACATACACACCACATAGGTCATACATGCCAAACTGCAAACACATCAGTAGAGCAAAGCACAGCAGCTTGCTTTCAAATCTTCACTTACATATTTGTATAAAAATAGAGCCTTCAGGAACACCAAAATATGTCTGGAATCGGAGTGTTGCAATTAGGGTCTCGTTCACACTAATGCTTGGGATAGCATTAAAAAAACACTCTAGCTGACTGCATTCAAGCTCTCTTAGGTGGTTGCATTCACATTTGGGATCCAACTCGCCAGGGCCTTAAGAGCTCCATTTTTCTCTTATGTGGTTACCAAACATTGGAACATTTCTAGCGTGACCAAAACTTAGTCATGCCTCAGTCACTTAACTCAGATTCCACATCTCCAAGCCTGAAAGTAGTTTGAGGGACACAATTTTATCCGTGCCACCCATAAAACGTAATTTAACCCTGTTTTCCTGATCACCTTGGATGTTGTGTTGTGCACACATCACCTACCCTGCTTACGTGCCCGCTGCTGTCCAGTAAGTCATAAATCCTATGGCTGCTGCCATCCCGTTATGGTATGTGGGAATTTTCCTTCTAAAAACCCTCTCCAGTGTTGGCACAGTGGAACTTGTCTTCTCCCCACCGTCAGAACCAAGGCTTTCAAAAAACCACGTAATACAAGTAACAGGGGCAAAACCGCTATCTACTTTTACGATGGAACGTGATCGGTGTGTGAAAGGTCCGTATGATGTGGTGACGACAGCAGAAGGAGACGGGACTGAGTGACTCAAGCTTTCCTTCCAGGCCCCTGTTACCGTGAGGGCTCCCAGGGGCTCTTCTCCTGCTATAAGATAGCGCAGTTCTTTCCACTGACGTGGAGTTATGTCCAGCTCTGTGAAAACTGAGCTCGTTCCTTGATTTGCTCCTCTCTGAACATCAGGTGAGTTATGGCAGGGGAAAAAAAGGCATTTCCTTTCACCCTCATCTCACTGCCCAAAAGCCAGTGGCAAAATTCAAACCCTGAAAGCAGCTTCTTGATGCCTTATGGTGACAAGACCCCAAAGCAAAAAGACAAACAGTAAGAAAGCAGAATATCCATCTGAATATGATCCAAAGATTTTTCTTTCCGCCTACACTTTTCCCTTTCTCTAACCTAGGTCCAGGTTTTCCTCTTAACTACAAAGGGTGTGCTACTTAATGGGGTATGAAACAACCTTTTTCTCTAGTTAGAAAACAGAGCAGGTCAAGAAGTAATAGACTAAAGTGAGATTATTCTCAGCATCACAGCACCTTCTCAGCTAGCAGACTTTCTCCATGACTGTCCTTGGAGCCTCTTCATGTTACTACTGGAAGGTGACTTGATTTTTGAAACCCTAGTCCTATACAGCCAAAGAAAATAAGAGGCTGAAGCAGATTCAAATGTGTTGATGAAACATTGCATTAGCATATGCAGAATCATGTGTTGTAGGAAAGTCACTGAGGTCACAGCCTGGAAGTAGCACAGTTCTGCCAGTACAAAACCAATTCATCTTGATACAACAGTTGGCATAAAAGAAGGTAAAGAAAATAAATAAATAAATAGAAAAAGCTTTGCAGTATTGTTTTACAATTTCAGGATGAGTTTCATGGATCACTGGTTTTGAAAAGTGTGTGAGTTTGTGGGAAGTGAGGTGTGGAGAGGGATGAGGGTTTTTATAGCCAAGCGCAACAGAGAGGGGTCTTGAGAAACAGAAGATGTGATCCCACAGTGGATTAAGCAGAGCAATTTTTACACACAGAAAGTGTTGGAAGGATGAACCCTAAAGAGAGAGAATTTGGTAAGTTTCAATAAAATTCTCTCCAACATTAACTGCTTAAAGGCTAGTGACACACAAGCTCTCCCTTTGCTACATCAAATGTGTACCACTTCCACATCCAAGAGGAACACACTTCAAAGTGGGAGATGTCCACGACCGGTCAGAATAATTTTACCATTTTTTGAAAAAAAACTGTGCATGGCAGAAGTCCCATAAAAGTTCTAATCAGACCCTTGGAGAGCACATTTTTCTGGAGTTTAATACATTTTTGTGTGTGGCATGCCAGCACCCAACCCACATTTTTTTCCACGAAGTGGGTGTTGTCTGGGAGTATTCTCTCAGGATGTCTAGCACCACAGAGGCAGCCAACACCAGAAATCCCCTCTGTCTCAGCACCCAGATCCAGCTTCATGCCTCCCATCCTCCCTTACTGTGTTTCTCCAGCTCCTCGTGTTCTTGAGCCTTTATCTTGTTAGCCAACTTGCTCTATCTGCCCACGGAATTCTCCGCCTGATGAAAACCTCCTGTACGTGGCTTTTCCTGGTCTCAGCACTTGTCTGTTCTCAGACATGTAGACATAATATGGTCTGAGAAGATCAATTTCTTCTTTGAGGTCCAGTTTTATCTCCCAGACAGTGGTTTACGCAGTGGGTTCCCTGGGGAATTTTCCTCTTCGCACACGAAGCCGTTCCCTTGGCCAAAAGCTAATGAATGTGGCACGTCTCCAGACTGCGCCATGAAGACAGGCAGGAAGGATGCACACCCGGGCGGGCTTCTCACACACTCAGGCATCTACTCTGAAGCATGGAGAGAAGCTTTACTGCTGGCACAGCTCCTCTCCCAAATGGGTCAAATATCTCTCAGCGAGGAACCTACTTGGACAGTTTGGATTTTCTCTCCCCGCCGATATTCAGTGTCTTCAAGATGGACTGGAGCATTCATAGCTAAAGTCCAAGGCTCTGTCTTTCGCCCCCACCAGCATCATCTTGCTACCACCAGACCCTCAGCGCTGTTCCTGTTGTGGGCGGTGTTAATGACCCATTAACTGCAGTATCAGAAACATCAACGATGAGTTCTCCAGTCTCCAGGGAGGGAAAGCGGGGAGGAGGTACAGCACTTTGGCACAGCTCAGGGTGGCTTGCTGCACTCTTCAAAGACATTGGTCCTTTTGTGCAACTTCCCCAAGCCTTTTGGGGGATCCGGGGTGTAGCTTGGACTCCAGTTGCTCATGGCTCTTACCCCCATGCTGTGGAAGGACAGTATTTGCAATAGCACTGGAGACACCAGTGCCCTGTTTTGTAGGAAACAGCATGAGCTGGAAAGTTCAGGCCAGACACAGACTTCTTCCGATTTGAAAATATCCACATCTGAGATTTGATTATGGGTCATTTCTTACTGTTAGCTGCCCATGGCTGTACTCATATGGGTTTGGAGATGAGCTGGCTGCCCTGCAAGGCCCCAGGGCTGTGGGCACAGCTCACAGGGCAGAAGAGCAGCTCAACCGTGGTTTCTGTGTGGACCCAGGGGCTGCTGGTGTGGGCTTGTCCCACCAAGAACTGGATGGAGTAGCTGAGGCCATCAGCTGCCCAATCAAGGACCTTCAGGACATGGGATCCAAAGCTATCAGCTGCCAGCTGTATTAGTTTATCCTGCCTATTTACACACACCCCAAGCCAAATAACTGCTTTTCCTGCTGCACCCTCCTTTCACACCACCCAGCGCAAGATCAGCCATCCTCCCTTCTTGAAGCAGAGCTACATGGTGGCAGCAAGTCCTCTCATGCCATTCCCTGGGTCAGCTGGCCCTCCCTGGGCAGAGACACAGCACCCATGGCTCAACCCTCCAACTGCTAGAGTGGTGACCTAATTTCGGGGTTCTTCCTCCTGCTACCTACCCCAACAAGCCCCATAAATGACCCCCAAACCTCAAATTACCTGCACGCCCCAACCCCCTTTCCAGATAACATGCCTGTCTCCCCAAGAGTTCAGCTGCAGAGATAATCTTTTCCCAGTTTTCCTCTAGAGGGACCCTTACCTTGATTTTAGCTTTATTAGCTCTGATTAAAACACATTTAAGCATGAAGAAGCCTCTCTAAAACCAAGCTGCTCACCCTACAGAGATAGCGGCACAGTAACTGTTGCTACCACAGGCTGTCTTAAAATTGGGGGGATTCCTGGGTGTGGGAAGAATCAAGACAGGGATGCTGCAGTGCCACTACTAAGTTTTACTGAACCATACAAAGCAAATATATCAGTGTGTTTAGTCTTAAATGTAATTAAATGTTTCAGTAGCAAATTAAGTGAAGAAAACAAATCAACCACATGTTTTCAGATACTGGGTACATAAATATTAAATCATTATAAAAGGCATATGAAGAGGAAAATGCAAACATTATGCAGATTTTAATTTCCTCAATTATTCCTAATTCCCCCTGAGCCCTACATTCATTCCCAGTGATTGCAGACAGACTAATCACTCAAAGCAGGACACCATTTAATAAGATGCAGCAGCTGAAACACAGAGTTTGTCACTGGCCCCGTGTTGGCACTGTCAACACGGTGGCACTGTCGTCTCGATCAAGCTCCTCAGCTCCAGGGAGCCGTGGTTTGCGACTCGCGTGTCTGCAGGTACATAGGTGATGTGCATTTCACACTGCTCTGTAGTCTATCTATCTGGGAAGATCTATCCATCAACATCTGCCTTCTAAAGCCTACAGAGATCTATTTATGTAACTGCCTCTCTGGAGGAAAGGTGCTGGGAAAGCAGCCAACAATAAATGGAGTGGGTGTGGGAAAATGAAAAATAAGCAAGCAGAAATACTACATAAAAGAATGACCATATGGTTTAAGCCACAAGCTATATAAGTCACAGTTATAAAGTTGTGTCTGATAATAGATCCAGCAGAGTAGGTGCGTAGGGCCAGAAGCTCCGC
>KZ505982.1:464518-483118 GCA_002844005.1 Limosa lapponica baueri
CAGCAAAACAGCACACTCCAGTGCACACACTTCTCCCCCAGGGGAGAGGGCGTGAGATTGAACTCTGCGGCAGATGTTACTCACACTGCTGCGTGAGCTGCAGAAAGATGCTCTGGTGCTAGAGCAGAGGAAGGCAGGGGTCTGGCCCCCCAGTTTTCTGCAGCCTTTTCTTCATTCCCTCCAGAGATCCAGTCCCCTCACCACTTCCCCTCACACAGTGACACGCTGTTCGGTGGCACAGCATAGATGGAGGTAAGCATAGTTCATCCACTCATCATTTGTGCAATGCTGACTTCACCCATTTCCCTTGCACATCAAAAAAGGTGAGTTTCCCACGTTTTCATTTACTATTTCACCACCGTTTTTCTTCCAGAATCACTATGGAAGGTGATATACAGGAACCTAAACAATAAAACTACAGATAATACAGAATATATCAGGGTGAACTACGTATTCCCAAGCTAATAAACCGCGAAGCTGACATTGTACAGATATCCTGCGACAGACACCTGTAAGCCCTAGAGCTGACTGCTGGGCTGGCTGCGGTGGGTCCGGATGCACTGAGCTCCCCTGTCCTCACTCCATCACAACGAAGCAGAGGGCTTGTTCCCACCTTATAAACCTAACTTGCATATCAGAACGAGAGGGCTAATCTCCCTAGAGTTTCTCTGTAGAGCTGAATGAGTGAAACTCTGAATAGGTTAGTCGGCTACCTCTTACATGTGTCACTAAGCCATTGGTGGCCAGGTCTTGTCCCTAGTCTGGGAGAGATTCAACTTCTGGGAAGGGGATGACACAGAGCCAGTCAGGCAAGCTGAACAGATAGTCTCCAGAAAGCATTAAAAAATGCTGCTATCTTGCAGGAAACCTTGGTCTTCAGCATAATATATGCCACATATTGGCAGAGTCCTCAGGCACAGTGCTAATTCAACAAATTTTATCAATCAGTTGCCAGCTTTTCCAGTCCATGGGGTTTTGCACAGAAACTGATGACATTTCAGCAACTTGACCCAGAGACCCGCACTCCTGGTTCAGAGATGCAAGTTACTCATCGTACAGAAACAATGAAATGGTTGTAACAGTCTAAAATAGTGCTTTATTCCAGGAAAAACAGGAAAAAATACTTTGTTTTTAAAATGGACAAAATGTACAGTGCTTGTTCCTGTTAGAATTTCCTAAATCTTTAGAGTATTTCACAATTTAATTGCTGGCATAAAACTTGCAGTTCATAAGTATGAAAACAAAAATTTTAAGTGCCTTTATTCTAGTAGTAGCTAGTGGTAGTACTTACCTCTATGGGTTTTTTGCATGATTAATACAACTGCTGAGGAAGATCTACATAAAACAATTCTACTTCATCAGTTTTTACATTTTTTGCTCAGTATGACGAGTTCTAATACTCACCTCGGTGGCATTTCTGCCGTGGTCTGTAACATAAAGCCTTCAGAGTGCTGACACCAAGCTTTTTTTTCCTGTCTCCACATGGCCACTGGCACCATTAACTACAGAGCCTCTTGGAGGGCCTTGACCACAATGACCATACCCTGCCTCATTGCTACCTTTTCTCTTGTCCCCTGGCTGCCTGGAGCTTCATCAGGACAGTTCCACGTCCCAGGGCCTCCTCTTCTCTTTCTGTTTCCCAGGTATTTTCTGTGGCCATGGGGCACAAGGGTTGCTGGATCTCGGTTACCAGAAATGCCTTCTACTGCTTGAGTTTGCCTACAGAGCCTAGGGCCACTGCGTGGTTCACTTACGGCTCTTCTGGTTAAAACATATGCTTCTGCATGACATGGGGCAGCACAGGAATCTCCTGGGGCTCCTGAAAAACATTGGTAATGAAATACCACCTCAAAAATATCTCCTTATTCTTTCCAGAGTTGTTTTACCCTAACTGCAAGCCATGCCCGACACAGAACGGGACACTTCTTGAGCCCCATGGTTTGCAGGGCTGTCAAGTGGCCATTTATTTCAATAGGTTGACTCCTGCTTCTAGCAACTTCTCACCCCTACACCCACAGAGCTTCCTCATGCAGGATTTTGTCAGAAGTTCAGATGACTGAAGTCAGCATGTCTTGCCTCCTACGTACCGTCCTGTTGATGTCACAGAGAAGATCAATAAATACACGCTCAGGAAGAACTGTTTGCACCTAAAGGAGTCGGTGTGGTTAACCACGGTGACCTGTTTCTGCACAGGAACAAAGAGTCGCCGTCTCACACCAGGCCACCAGCCACCATGGCAAGGTGACACACTGCTGTCCCAGACAGTGCAGCCCAAGCAGTGGCAGCTCTGAAAGGAAGGAGAAATATTACCGTTGCGGTATAGGGAGGGCATGGGGACCACCACTGCCAGGTGCCACCAGCTTGCTCCTGCATAACTGCAAGAGTAAAGCCTCTGAGAAGACTCCATCACAAAATCACAGAATGGTAAATGTTGGAAGGGACCTTCGGAGATCATCTACTCCAGCCTCCCTGACAAAGCAGGTTCACCCAGAGCAGGCTGGACAGGAACGTGTTCAGGAGGGTTTTGAGTATCTCCAGAGGAGACTTCTAAACCTCTCTGGGCTCACCTCACTGTTCTAGTGCTCTGTCACCCTCAAAGTAAAGAATTTTTTCCTTAAGTTCAGACAGAATTTCCTGTGTTCCAATTTGTCCCCATTGCCATCAGTCGCCATTCTCTGATGTGAGGAATGTCATGCTTAAATTTTATTTTTCTTAGGGCTTAACCTGCACTTTGTTCCTTTTTTGCATTCTGTGTTTGAACACCAGCAAGCAGTGCAGGGAAGGATTGCCCAAATACTGGGGTCTCTGCTGCCTGTGTCACTTCACAAGAGCCATGCATTATCTCTGCTGGCTTGTACCAGGCCAGCACAGCCAAGGGATCATTGCCATGAGGTTTATGACATGAAAGGGGACTGTTAAGGTCAAGCTCTCCATCAGTCGGCGGTTTGTACTTTGTGTTGGCCCGTGGGATTGGCTTTTTCTGCCTGTAAGGCCTTGCACATTGTTGAAAATTATATTCCACTGCCACGTCTTGAGCTGACCCTGGCAATAGGCTGTGCACATCTTCTGCACCTCCACAAACCAGGTCTGTCTTCCTCCAAGCTAAGCCTTGCAGGCTGTTTAGCTGCCCCAGGATTTTTATGTTGTCTCTGCCAGTTGCTCATCTACACCCTGCCTTTACCTCACCCAGCACTCACTAGGCTCACTTACATCCACTCTCACTTTTTGATGATAGAAGAACAGACAAAGGAAAGTGTTCATAGAAGGTCCCTCTAGCTAAACATCCATTATGGCTCCCATTCAGAAAAATCCAATTTACATTAGATTTTCACAGCTTGCTTTGGTGGAGTTTGGGTTTGCTTTTTAAATCATTAATCCAAGGTAGTCAGTCCATCTGTCCACAAGTAAAGCAGCACACGGTGCTCCTGAGACTGCCGCCCTCCACCGTGGTTTTCTATCTGAAAATGGGAGGCAAAGAGTTTCAAAGAAGAGACTGGTGCTGGGAAAGCACCAAGAAAAAAGAGGAGGACCAAGGAGAACTGGAAAGAATTACCTCACCCTGCATCCTGCGTATGTCATCCCTCTCCACCCCTCACTCCTTGTTACGGTCTCCACACCAACCTTTCCCTCCTGCTGCCGGCATCAGTGACTGCCTCAGCCATACCATGGGCATGAAACCCACCTGCACTTGACTTTTCCCTTTTTTTTTTTACCTACATCAACAAACAAGGGTTCCCCCTAAGAGCCCATGAGTGTTAGGCACATTTCTCAGCTCCCAGAGCCTTCCCAAAGCAACCAAAACCACCAGCAGCGCGCTGCCCAGGTTCACAGTGAGTGAAATGGTCAGAAGAGCCTAAAAATGGTGGAGCAAGTCGGAAACCAATGAACTGGACCAGGAAGATAAAAGATGACTTGCTGGTCAAATTGGATATTCTATTTTTTGGCTTTCAAAAAAAAAGGCTAGTGGAAGTGCTCACACACTTACAGCCAATCTTAAAGAAGGGCACCATGGCATTACACCAGCCACAAGATTACTTTGCTTTCAATATCACTACCCAAAGAAGAGTTAAACACATGCAATAAGACTGCGTCACAGAGAAATCATCCTCTATAAAAAGCCTGTTTCATAATAGGTGACTATGTATTATCTTTCCTGCCTTCGGGAGATGATGAAAAGGGGACTCATTACCAGCCATGCTGTCTCCAGCATGACAGGCCAACGTGCAGGTGATATTTCACTCCACTTATGAGAAAACTTGGCAATTCATAATTCTGTCTAACATAGGAGGACATGAAAGCTCTTTGGAGGAAGTTCATGGGATGCCAGGCAATGATATCATGGCCCCAGGGGAGGGGCATTTTAAAGATCAAAAACAATAGACTGGTGTACTTTAGACAGGGCAAACCTTCAACACGGGGTGAAGGACAGGTACAGTGCGTGTGTGCGTGCATATGTATGTACGCACATACACACACAGACTCAATGGAACAAGAACGTGCTACCAAGAGTTGTAGCACAGCATTTCTCCCAACTGCCACTAAAATAGTTTCAAAAAACAACAAACAAGCACATTATGATACTTGGCAAGTTTTGCAGGAGCAGTTTAATATGTGGCTTCATTAAATCTTTACGTGTCAGGTGGTCATAGCTGTATCAACAAGCAGCATGGTGCCACCAAAAAGGGGTTGTCTCTGTAAAACAAAAGACCCACTGCCCATAAAGCCAGAAGATGAAAATCACAAGGAAGGAAACAAGTTTGTAGATGTGTCCAAGCTGTGGTGGTTGCACCTCTTGTCTGCGTTGCCAAGTAGTGACACCACATCCATCTACTCACCTTCCTGAAGAAAGTGCAGCCTGTGTTAGCGCCCAAAGGCAACCAGCTCCTGCCAGAGCCCCCCTGTGTCTGCCAAACTAGAAGGCGGCAAAGCATTTTTTTGAACCAAGAACAACGAGGAATAGGCTGTTGTGTCACAGGGCAGCTCTGCCTGCAGGGAAGTCCCCTCGCACCTCCATCCTCTACCTCTCTGAGGAAGCTTCTCCTCAAGGGGAGGTAGAAAGAGTAAGAGTTTGCCCTTTGAAATTCAGAAGCTAAACACTGAAATATGAGGTTGCTACCCTTTGCAGTGGGTGCCCAGAAACTGATATATCACTACAGGGTGATGTATCTGACTTGTCTTAGACGTGACTTTGGCAGTGAGATGAACATCAAAGCTTGGGCAGATGAATCCTATGCAAGGCCCTAAGCACCAGAAGACACTTAGCAATCTCCTTTGCTTCCAGAGCTTGGATGCTCTTGTTCTTGGTCCCAGGGACAGTCCTTCTTTCTTTGCCTTCCCTACACAGGGGCATCTCCTTTCTGCCCCCTCTCTTGAAGATGTGAAGCCCCGTAGGTTTGTGCAGGCCGATGGCTAGAAGGCAGTTGTGCAACCTGTAACTGCTGCTCCCTGTTTTCAGAGGTCCAAAGGACATTTTAAGGATGATAATGGGTGTCCTGCACATCAGAACATGGTTCCTTTCAGCGTATATGTCACAGGAAATGGTATCATTCAATGCAGATGGGCCAGAGGCTAAAAATCAGCAGACCTGAACTCCACAATTAGTCTAGTAATTATCAAATGTCTTCAACCCTGGAGCCCAGTTTCTTTGTCTATAAACTGTGAATCATGACTTCAAGTGTTTAAAATGCTCTGAATGCTGCTAGTGAAAGGTGACATAAAGGAAACATTTGCTGTTCGTACACCCAAATCAATAAGGGTTTTTTTTTTCCCCTTGAACAGCTCTTTCAAATTAACACATTTGCTAGACTTCATTCAGTAACACTTTAGAGTGGGTTACTAGGGAACTCATCATGAAACCTCGACGAGAAGAAGGCAGAGAACCCACTGCAATAAAACACAGCAGGAAAAAGAGGTTATGCTTTATTTATCTGACTCAGTTACTTATGGAAGAACATGTGGTGGTGTGCGGGGGATCTGAGGAGAGAAAAAAGTGATCATAAAATGGTAATACTCCTTCTGAATAGAAGTAGCACTATGGTATTTAATTTATTCGAGGCTGTGGGCAAACGCCAATTCTGAAGAAACAGGAACTTCAGAGACGTGACTTGTTACTGAAAATTTTAAAACCCTTGCTTGAAAATAACTTCTTTTTTTCTTTTATTTGGAGTTTTTCTTTTTGACATTAACTTGGTCTCATATTCCATGCCATGATGGAATTTATTGCTGAAGGATCTCAATTCCAGCTCCTTGAGTTTTACACGCGTAACACCTAAGTGAGGAACTGTGTACTGTGATGAACGCCTCATGCACGCCAGCTGACTTAGAAAGAGTGACTTGGAATTTTTCAAGACCAGTCTTTTTATTCTTTTTACAGTTCTCTGTTCTCATCTCCTCCCCCTCAGCGTATTTCCTGTTTCCTCATCCTGTAATAGTTATGTACACTTAAACGGTGGATCAAATACCTTTTGAGCTGTTGTTGTCAAGTTTTATTAACATTTCCCACATCGTTTCCTGTTTTCATACTGATACCCCAGCAAAGCTCTGCATGAGAGAGCAACGCAGCTGGCCAATACCTGCCCCGAACTGCTGGCAGATTGTGCTCTTCACAGAGCATCGTCCATCCCAAAAGGTATTTAAATGATGTTGCTGCGGCCATAAACTTAGTAGACATTAAAGGAGTCATTTCACCCACCAACAGAGTCCAGCCAGCTTTGAGGGAGATGCAATAAACTGCAAATATAGGAGGGCTGGGCGTGGACCTCGGCCAGGGAGTAGCAAAGGATGTTGCATGTGCCTGAAAACATAGGGAAAATGTATTGATAGAAAGTCTTTTCCCAGGCTGGCGTAGGCACGATGCCTCTCACACAAAAAAATGGCTAAAAATGCCATTTCATTCCTGCAGGCTGCGGCACCTCAATACCAAGTCCCATTCCTGAGGTTACACTTCCAACAGTGCAGTGTCCCAAGGAGCACTGAAAGCAGGCACTAATAAATTTCAGGGAATAAATAAAGTTTCCGTCAACTTCAAAGCAGCAATTGCAAGAACAAGCCTTCTGCTTGCAAGTGTCAAGGTCTACTAATGCAATACTTCGCATGCAAGATGCCCCAGTCTATAAGTATTTAATGCCGCAGGAAAACTGATTGACTAAGTCAGCACCAAGCAGTGACTTTATGGAGGTTGTTACATTGCTCTCCCATGTAATCTCCCTGCAAAATACAGCAATATTTCTCTGCGGAAATACAAATTATGTGTGTCAGTAGGAGGGAACAAATCGAGTGCTTTGTGTTAGCCAGCAATATTAAAAGCAGCGGACACATCAAGGCACATTCAGAATATGTCAGACAGTGACTGAAAGCAGTAGGAAAAAAGCCTACGTTCTCCCACATCAAGCTTCAACAGGGTTTGAGGGAGGGGAGCGGAGCTTTAAATGGTTTGAGGCTTAAAAAGAAGCCAAATCACAAGAGAAAGCGATTTCAGATCCAGTATGTCTGTGTTTCTAACCAAAAGTCTGTGTAAAAAAAAAGGAACAGGGAAGTGTGTTTTTCACAATTTTCTCTTGTGGTGTTTTGCTAAGGCTGTTACTTCACAGGATGTTCCATTGTCTTCACTGCCACGATGCCCTGCAAGCCACTGTGGGCTCTGATGCAGTGCCTGGTGACATGAGGGATGCGGTTTTGCTTTCAAGACTAAAAATCAGTATCTGAGAGCTTTGCCACCCATACCTGGCAGGCAACTTTCCCAGTTCAATGAGATTTTAATTAACGGAGAAAACCCACTAAGCCCACTGCGTCCAGATTGGTGTTTGTTGGACTCCTGAAGTCCTCTTGCTAAAGAAATCCCAAGATTCAACTATAGTTATGCTCTTTTTGGTTCCTGAGGTGCTTTCTACAAACCTGGGGTATGGAAAGAGGACCGCTGACCTTTCAAGCTTTATTTATTACGCTGGAGCCAAGCTATTTTCCAAAATATATTCACAGCTGGGATTGTTGCATAGACAGGGGCTGGGACTACCAGAGAAAGCAGCAAAGCTTTTTGGGGAAAGCTGTCAGCACACACCTCGGACTCCATGAAGATCAGCAGCAATCACATCTTTGCTCTGGTGGCCTGAAATGAAGGTCTAGCCTCAGAGGGCAGGAAGCCCAGACCTTGCACCACAGAAAACAAGATTCCTTTGTGCTCCTTAACCCGATGGGGCCCTGGATTTCCCCATTCCCCATGAAGCAAGGCCCTGAAACTGTGGTAGGTAGAGATGGGAAAGGGTTGATGTCCAAAGATCTGGGACTACTCTACAAGAGAAACAGCAGACCTAGGGGTACACTTACCTCCACCAAGACCTGTGGCCACCGTCTGTCTGCACACCCACAGTGAGTAGTAGCTTAGGTGAAAGTGGGCTTTTCCACCAGGGTGACTCTGGGGAGGGTAAGAGCAGCAAGCCCTGCTCACGTCAGGCTCCCTCTCAAGCCCAAATTAAAAGGTCCTTGTGAAGAATAACTTTAATAGCTCCTTGAAGATCCAATTCTACCTCCATGTCCACATCCTTCTCTGCACCAACTGGCCCATGAGTTGCCTGGGATGAATCTTGCCCATGGTGCAGGACCCTGCAAAGACCAGGCTGCCACCACTGGCTGTGCCTGGGCAGCCCAGCGCTCCCCTGGCCTTCATGGAAACCTCCAGCACACAAATGAGACAGGGTGGGGGGCTTCTGGGAATCCCAGGTCTGAGAGTTAGCTCAGACCTCTGTAGTAACAACAGATGTATCACCATACCCCGGGTTCATTGCGGAGAGGAGCCAGCCCACGTGGAGGAGCAAATGCTGGAGAAGACCACCCATCACCACCTAGACTCATCCATCACCATTAAGCAAAACGTGCTTCTCCTGATGAAAATCTGTCCTGCAGCGCGCTGCTCTCACGAGCATCTCCACCAGCCCACCAACCTTTATTTCCACACCATGCCTATGAGCAGACCTTCTTTGGCAGGTCTTTCTCCAAAAGCTGCCTGGCTCAGCGGGTTCCTGCCGCCAAGGAGCCATCCCTCAACCAGGGCAGAGCCCATGGCAGGGTGTGGTGGGCAGAGCTCTCCCTCCCCAGCATTTGAAAGTAGTGCAGGGTTTTCCTCAGCTCTCAGACGTCTGTGATAATGAGTGTTTTGCAGATAACTAGTGGTGCATATCCCAGACGAGCTGCCGGGTTTATCTACTTGCTCTTCTCACTGGTGGTGCCTGTGTGCCCTGCAGTCCGCTCCGGTTTGGGAGCAACAAAGGTACAACAAAACTCTTAAAGAGGGGTGAGCCGAATCAAAGTGCCAAAATAACACTTGTATGTGAGCGAGCCTGCACTCAGTTTTAAGGCAGTTGCTTTTTGCAAGGGGAGGTTGAAGGTATGGGGGGAGGTTAGTCTGTGTCATAAAATGTCAGTAAGTTTTTTATAAAGCCACCAGAAAAAGTCTTTTTGGTTTTACACCTACAGAGTCTTATACGTTGTCTTTTAGACGCCCCAAAAATTCCCCTGAGCACTTTTATCATTCAGCATCACTCCAGAGTTTAGTCAGCCAAACCATACCCTTTTCCAGTGTTAGATAAATTGCATCTCGAAAACAGCACAGACACCAATATCACGTCGTCCTAGAGCTGAGCCACATGTGAAATCTCTATCCTGTTTTTCTACAGAGATGAGTAAGATTTTCCTGTGCAATTAATATATAATATCTTTCTGTGTATTTGTGTAAATATATAGAGCAAAGATACCACTGTAAAGATAACAATGTGCCAAAGCGCTTTTCGCATTCTTTCAAATGTGGTTGTTTTACTTGCAGTTTACTGCGTTTTAGTCATGTTTTGACATTTGAAGAATTTGCACCGAAAATAGACCTCGTACTAATAACAGAACCAGACATAAAACTCATAGTAATAAGGAAGAGCAGTAAACAACAGATTTACTATTTATTGCATACATTTATTATGTATTAATGTAATAGAGTATTTAAGTAAAATGGAAATAATTCTAGTATTTATTTAACAAGGCTAAAATACATAAATTTACTTGCACATATTTAACAGTAGTAGTAATTACCATTGATACATATTTTGGGATAGATTTTCCCACTTTCAGACCCTCTTAAAGACATCAGATCTGCTTCTATGAATAAGTCCTGCATATTGTGAGGAAGGCTGCAAATTCTCTAATAACACAGAGATGAAGAATAATTTACAAAGACATAAGAAGACAAAGTCCTGATTGAAAAAAGCTTATGTTCCTAGCTGTTTAGAGCCAATTTTCTATTGTCTGCAAGCCCATTATTGCTGAGTTCTGCAAAGAACTGGGAATTCTGTCAGTCTTGGATTCAATCCTTATTTAATAACCCAACGCTTAACTTCAAACAACCAAGCAGACCAAAATATTCAATTTATCAAGTGTTTTTACAGAATAAGAGTTGCCTCATTATAAGTTGAGATATAGGACCTTGTGGAATAGCATGCTCTTGACGAACAGCAGGATAATATTGTCACTGAATCATGAGCAGCAAATAGGGGGCATAGAAAGACCAGAATATGCAGCAATATGGACAACCAGCTCCATCTATGCCTGTTGATTTTGGACAGGAGCCATTTGTTCAAATGCATTCATTTATAGTGGGAGGCTTTTTCGTGTTACTTTTCCTTGGGCTTTCCTGGATGTGTGTCACTTCTAATCTCTTGCAGCGATAGCAGTTTTTTAAAGCAACATCTGAAGCGCTGCAGCAGGGGAGGTGGCGGGGAGGCCGTTTGGCTGCTCGGCGTAGCCAAGAGAGGCTAACTCAGCTCCACGGCTTTGAGCCCGCCTAGGCACTGGCCTTCCTCCTCTTCCTTCCCCATTCTCGCTAGCCCTTGTGCCTCCCAGCTTGAAGTTTTCATATTCAAAATAAGGCTGCCGGCAACTGCAGCTGCATCTGCAGTCACCAGGACACCTGCTCCCAGTAGTGCCAGCCCTTTGCTTTCTGTCCTTTGGGTGGCCTTCTGCAAAGCCGTACAGCCCGTTCATGCAACCCCGGGTTCTATTGTCACCCTTTGCCAACTGCAGGACACATTAAGGTAGTGCAATTCATTAACCACAGCTTTCTGTTTTGCTCTAAAACCTGAGCAATTACAGCAAGCAAAACAGTTGGGTAGCGCCCCATTGCTGTGGTTCTCACCCTCTGTTCTCGCCTTTTTAGGATTCATTTAATTCTTCGTTAACAGACGCAGGCACGAAACCGCCCACCTGTGCCAGCAGGTCGCCGTGTCCCGTGGCACACTCCAGCCCAGATCGCCCCACCAAGGGCAGGTTTGGGCATGGAGGTCGACTGGATCTGCTGGAGGAGCACGATGTGACAAGGGGAAGGGAAACGGCATCTTCTGGGACCGGTTTGAATTTTTGCCAGTTTTGCTTTGAATAGTTAGCACTGCCTGGGAATACAAGCTGTGCCGTCTGTAGGGAGTTGTCTGGTTACGCACGCTGAGGTTTTCCTCCACACCTGCCCGCAGCATCCAAGATCCCAACGTGATGCACCACTCTCCCACATGCAGCATGGGGCTGCGGTCCCTCTGTGAGACCAGATCTTGCCCCAGGGCTGGGCAAAAGTGCAGGACACCCCGGGCAGGGCAGCGGGCAGGGGCTGGCCGGTGAGCAGGCAGGAACGTGGAGGTCCCCAAGCCTGTTGCATCACCTGGCACACCCTGCCTGTGCAAAATGGTCGAATCTGGACGCAAAAGAAAGAAAGAAAAAAAAAAGGCCATTCATTTCAGAAAGGCAGATCTAAACTCTCCTTTTCCCCTTCTCCCCCACCTGGGAAGAGGCCCATCCTCGGAGCAAGGGTGAGAGGAGGACTCCCCTGCAGTGGGATGTGCTGCAAGAAGCATGGGCACGATACAAATGTCTTCTCAATGAACAGCATCTGCGCTACGTGCACCATGCCATCGCGCAGACAGATGTGTCTGTGTCATACAGAAACTAGGTTAAATGAAAGGGGTGTAGCTCTGTGAATCTTTATTTCAGCATTGTTTTGTGCCTTCTGGGTCAAGACCTGAAGGTTTTGGTCAGTTCTGGTCCAGATACGAGTAGGTACATAGGAGGTTTCTCTGAGTGGGTTCTAAGGCAGGAATGTGGGTTTTGGGCTGCTGTGAGGGAAAAAGACACCGTCCTGGAAAATAAGCCTTATCAGCCTAAAAGTGCTACTGTGTGTGTATTTCGTTGTGGTTTTAGCTGCCACACCGAAGCCACCCTTCCCAGAGGATGCATCAGAGCCTCAATCTGTAAAGTCGCTGATACCCCACCTTCACAACCACTCCGAGTCTGCCTGTCACAAAAATAAACATTTTGAATAAACCCCAAATTATCACATTGTGCTGGGGGCAGGTGATCTCCCCAGCCAGTGTGGGTGCAGTCCCTGTCCCTAGCCCTCCACATCCCTGGGCAGCTCTCATATCCCCTTTCTGCCCAGGGACAGGGACCACCTTCCCCAAAGCCACAATTTGTAACCTCCAGGGACGCGACGTGCCCCGACATGAAACATACCATTGCATAAAAAGATGTGGGAGAGCTGTGAGCAACCTGAACCGTGACTCTGGGCAGTTTATT
Organism: Limosa lapponica baueri; assembly: GCA_002844005.1. Classification (NCBI taxonomy): domain Eukaryota; kingdom Metazoa; phylum Chordata; class Aves; order Charadriiformes; family Scolopacidae; genus Limosa; species Limosa lapponica. Next base: position 477,113 of record KZ505982.1, read on the forward strand.
CATGACTGACTCCTACACGGGCCAGATCTTACTCAGCAAACCCGGGGCTGGGGCCTGGGCTGCGCTTTCACAGGCACTTCAGCCCAGCAAGAGTGAGAAAGGGTGCTTTATTCCTTGTGGCAACGAAATGGTAAGCAGCTTTCTCTGGTGATATCGTACCCGCCGTGCTTTCGGCAATTGCCATTTACACTGGGAGAGCATTTACACTGGGCTTGTGCAGCCCCGGCTTTGTCTTTAAGGGGAATACGGCCCTGAAAAACGTGATCTAAAGTTTAACTGAATATAATTTAATCTAAAAAAAAACCTTGCAGTGTTCAAAGCCAGTTTGCAATTACTAAATATCATTATTGGGGTCTGCTTTGCTGTTCAGACCATCAGGAGATACTCTCCCACCGACTTTCAGGCAGTGAATATAAGCCGGGTCGGTAAGTTGGTTCACGCTGTCTGTAAACTCGGGTTTGTTACAGGTGAGATATTTAGATGCTGCTTGTTCGTGCTGAATGCCAATGACATTGCATTGCAGTATTTGCTTTTCCGTGTGTATCCGTAGTGTGGCCATCAGCACCGATTTTGGTTTTCATGGTCTGGGTTACAGCTTTCCTCTGCTTTCCTCCTCCAAACTGTGTTCACTGGTACTAGTGGCTATTTATAAACAAGCCCATCAGCAGATTCAGAATATTGTCTCACCTCTGTACCCTTCTTTTCCTTTCTGGAACCTCCTACTAAAATGCTGCTTAACACATCTAGAGAACAGGAGAAAATTAACATCGTCCATTTGCGTTTGAAGCCCAAATACCAAGCAAAAAGATTCCGCGATATTAAAAATGATGTTTACAACGTGATAACAGCATTTTCCCAGTGTGAACGGTACTGGTAATCATAAAAGCAAACACCTTAGGCCATCTCTATTGCGCACAGCTTACAGTATTGGTCCCGGGGGAGCGCGAGTACTCCGGTGCTCGGCGGAGGAGCTCTGGTATAACATATCCACTGACCTGCACTTGAACCTACCACTTGCTGTTTTCCTCTTATAATCTAAATCTGGAAATGCGCTGTCTGGTCAGTAGCGTACTTACCGAATCGTTCAGCGAAATGCTCTAGATGCCAGAAAAGCGTGCCTGTGCTTGCAGGCGCGCGGAGAAAACCAACTTGTAAAAGGTGGCCCGGGCGCTCCGGCTCGCAGCCCCCCGCTACCGCGGCGGCGGAGGCACCTCTGTAAGGCAGCCAGGCAGCAGCTGTGCGCATTGCAGACATTGTGGGTGGGTGGGTGGGAGGGTGGAGGGCCGCCTGCGGGCTCAACAGCTGTCCCCTGCCGCCGCGCCGAAGCCAGCGCCCTGTTTTGCACGGCCGGAGCCGGTGTCGGAGCGGCCCCGTGGGAGCGGTTTTCCTCCTCGGTTGGGGTTTTGTGGGATGCGGCCATCGCCGCCAGCCTCCCCCACGGGGAGAGCCCGGGCGCAGCCTTCGCCTCTGGGTAACTCGGTGGGCTACCACCCAAAAAAAAATGACTGCAGCCGCCAAATATTTTGTGGACATAATTGTGTTAAAAAATGCCAGGCAGTAAGCTGCAGCTTTGGAGTTTTGCCCTTTTTATTCCCCAGCCCTTGAAGTTTAGTCGAATCCATCCACTTCGGTATGCCCGCGCGTTCGCTGCCTTTCAGCAAACCCTGCGTGTTGACCCTGGTTGTACTAAAGTCATGCGCACGTTTGTGACTTCGGCGTTTCTAAAAAAACACTATTAATCCCTCCATAAACCTTCTTACCTTGTGCCTTTGGGTAAGAAAAACAGCCTTTAGTTTTTGTTACAAAAAAAAAGAAGTTCAAAAGCTTTCATTTCCAGGTCTACCTGGTCTACCACCATCGGTGGAGGGATGTTCTTGGCCATGTTTGTAGAAGCACCTGGCGCACGGTGTGAGGGGGCTGGTCATCTCAGGACACAAACCTTCAGAACTACATCTTCTCGCTGCAATTCAGAAACTGCTGTAGCAGCTGTAGAGGCCACCAGAGGCCTGGATGGCGGTGAACACCGAGGATGCCGGCAGTTGGAGGGAGCGAAGTGCGTGACCTCACCTAAAACTGCCTGAAATCACTCTGCGTCTCTCTATTGACTTCAGTGACCTTTGCCTCCCTCCCCGAATGAGTAACAAGGGTCCCCCACAGATTGGGCAACCCAGATGCATGCACGGACAGTCATAACAGTTTTAAAAGCGCTTACTTATGTTTAGATACTTTTAACTTTCTAGAAGAGGCTGACAGTCTCCGTGAGTCGTCATGGCTTTGCCGGTGGGGTGTCTTCCAGTTTCACAGCAGAATCTCCACCGGCCATTTCAATCGCTCCTGTCAGAAGGGAGTATTTCTCAATTATGTGAAGTGGGGTTTTTTCAGGCTGTATATTGCATTGACACTTGAATAACATCACGCAAAGCGTTGACTCTTCTTCAGCTGTAATGTGTCACTCAGAAAGCTTTTAAGCAGGACCATACACTTTGCTCGTTCTGATTAAAATGCTGGATTTTTTTAAAGCCGCACAATGTGCAGGAAAGCACCAACTGCACGCGTGAAACCCTCCTTTTCCTTCCATCCTGTAACTGTATGAGCTTTGCCGAATTTTCCAAGCTGGTGATGTGCTCTGGCTGCAGAGGCAGGGCTGTGACCCTTTCGGGCACAGGGGGTGGCAGGGTTGGGCACGCAGAGATCTGAATCTTTGGGAGTATTTCGGAAGTACACAAAACACGAATGGAGAGCCTAATTTTAAAAATAGCATCTTCTTTTCAGCTGTCAATACTGAAGCTCCAGCTCAAGACACGGGGATTGCAACGAAGCAAGTGAAGGTTAAGCAGCTTCATGCAGGACTTGGAAACCAGAGCTCTAAACTATTCAGCAACATCTGACTAAAAAGAGAACAGGGCTTCTTACAGGCTTAATGTCATACTGAAGGGGATTTTTATAGGCTTGGAAGAGCAAGGGAAGATGGAAAAATGAAGAGGATTTTTGCAAATCCTTCTCTGATGTTTTTTGGTTTTTTTCACATCACCTGTGGGAACAAATGTGCCCTATTTTCTTTCCTCTCCCCCCATCTGGCTCAGCAGCTTTGGGTCAGAAGCTCCAAAGAGGGGCAGGCGTGGTTTAGGTATCAGGGCCAGTTGGTCAAGCCTTCCTCATCACCTGGCTGAGGTCCCTTCTCAGTTGTGAGGATGTTCTACCTTACGCAGAAATGCCTTTTAAAAGCAAACTGAAAAGGGGAGAGGGAAACTGAATTACACAGGGGATTTCTGTCCCTCTTGCTCCCTCTGACCAAGCGGAGAGGAGAGGGGGGCAGAAGAGAAAGCAAGTCACAGAGGAGTCTCGGCAGATGCTTTTCTGCTGTCTCAAAACCCCCTTGGCATTTCCTGGTGCACTGAAGATATCTCAGAGCTCATCTCCAGCAGCAGCACAAACACTATGTGTCTCAGCGAGCCCGACACCCGTGCACAGCTTCATGATATTGGAGTTGCTCCACTTAGATAACAGCGAACAAGCAGCACTGGTACCCATGCTTCTTAGCAGGCCTTCAGGGCTGGGCAAGGGGCACATGGGACTTCTTGGGAGATCTCTTTAACCTTTGAAGAAACCAACTAAGAAGCCAAAGGAGATAGGTAGATCTGCTGTTTCCAATAAGGCAGTGGGCCAATGCTAGAAGCAAACCTAAATGATAGATTTCATACTGTATAAAATTGTTAAATCCTACACTGTATGAAGAAGTGTATGCTAAGAAGTGTCCAGCAACAGTTATTTTCATTACCCACTGAGGACCATCTATCTAACAACTGATAGACTTTGGAAGTTGTTTCCTCAGCACTTGCCAGACACCCACTTCTCTTATCAGACCTTTGCTCCCAGGGAGCGCGGGGCTGGGAGAGCCCTTCTATGCTCACGACTTCTTCTTGGATCACAATGAATTCCTTATATTTACAAAATCTTTATTAGCATCTAGAGGCCCCAGATAAAGACAAAAGACCATAAAAATGTCCATAGGAGGTCAGACCAAAGGTCCCTCTAGCCCAATATCCCGTCTCTAATGCTGGCAATAGCAGATGGCTAGGGAAGAGTACAAGACCAGGGCAAGCCTATAATAAAACTACCATGATATACTCTGTCAACCTCCAGTGATTTGGAGGTCAGGGACTTCCTGACCCAGATATGGTATGTTTGTGTTTGAAGGCAGAGAAGGATTTGAACCTCTCTTCCAAGCATTTGAATGCTTCAGGAAAAAACACTTAACTCAGCTGGTGAGTGAAATAAATGTTCACTATAAATACAAAGCTGGTGGAAGCAGACCAAAAGTGCATTTCCAAGCCCAAGATGTTGCCTTCAAGAAAACAGCTTTCTGAGGCCAAGAAGCATCTTTTAGCCTGAGAAGCTCCGGCTGCTCAGCGTTCCCGGGGCAGCGCTTACCCAGGCCACTTCTTTCCAGATGATCCCCCGGGAGAAAACAGGGAGGATGAAGAGCTCACAGCAACATGTAGGACTGGGGCAACCGAAGCCTTCCCATTCAATAATTCAATCAGGCGCTAAAGGTTCTTTTCACAAAAAAACAGCAGATTGGATAGGTGTTTCCTTCAGGCACCAGACCAAAATGGTATCTTGTACAGGAATGCGGAGGACAAGTGAATTATTTACTGGCCAGACCTCAGCTATGCCAGCTGCAGGTAATGCAAGGAAGTAGTTGCGATGTTAAAGTCAAGGGGTTATCAGGGTGGCCCTAAAGCAGGCCAGAACATCGGACAATGCCCATGGACTAGGGAGGAGGTGTCAATAGCGCCCCGGGGCCACGCAGCCCCAGCAAAATGCTGCTGCATGGCGACCGGCAGCATTCAGACCCAGGTCACAAGGACAGCCACCACAATAGGTCTTGGTAGCAGCAACAACAAAAACAAGCACGGGTCCCTTTGCCACATGAAAGGCTGCGCAAACACACATTCCCCTGGAACATTTCTGCAGGGCCCCAGTGCTCACATGAAAGAACAACTGCGCTTCAGACCTACTCCACTTTTCTCTCTCAGCCACCACATCCCCTATTGAAATCATTTCCTGTTTTATTTTTAAGATTGCTGCTGTCATATGCTGTTGCCAGCGTGGGGGTGGGGATGGGAAGGTGGTGTCTGTCCGGCCAGCACAATAGCCGTCTGGACGAGGGCTCAGCTCAGCAGCTGCTTGGCGAGATGGCACAGTTGCAGAGAGAACACCATGAGGACCAAGGGGAGGATGATGCTCATGATAGGATGAGGGATAATGGTTTTAAACCAAAAGGGGGGAGATTTAGAGTAGCTATTAGGAAGAAATTCTTCACTGTGAGGGTGGTGAGGCACTGGAACAGGTTGCCCAGAGAAGGTGTGGATGCCCCATCCCTGGAGGTGTTCAAGACCAGGCTGGAAGGGGCTTTGAATAACCTGACCTAGTAGGAGGTGTCCCTGCCCATGGCAGGGGGGTTGGAATTAGATGATCTTTAAGGTCCCTTCTAACCCAAAACTTTCTATGATTCTATGACTCTATGATCATTTCGTGGCATCTCTCCTGGAAAATCAAGGAAAACAGGCTTGATAGAACACAGGGAGAGAGCTTCATCCAATGCTTTGACTACGGAGCTGATGTTTCAAATGCTTGTGGTGCAGGAAAAAAAAAAAAAGCAGTCAGGGAAAAGGGTACCTGTTTGAGGAAGAGTCCCTGTAATTCGAACAGAGAGACAACATACAAATCCAAATTCTAGCAGTAAGAGTCACAGTCGGCATAGCCATCCCCTCTCCTTATGAAAAGCAAAGCAGAAGAAGTCAAAAAAGGGAACTTCAAACTGAAAATGGCGCTAAATTACACTGTTAACTTAAAACAACTGCATTATTGCTAGTATTACTTTTGCCTCTGGGTCTCTAGTTCAGGTTCAATTTACATTGGGATAAGTTTGTTGGGCCATCAATATCCTCCCATGGGGTTTTTTTTTTTTGCCTTAAAAATATATGAAGCGAGTGGCATAGT